>SKCR01030892.1:0-103057 GCA_019454045.1 Zanthoxylum bungeanum
GAATTTCATTGCATGAAAGTAGTGCATATATCAGAGTAAACGTTACTATCAATAATAAAAATAAATATAAATCCTGGAGTGGAAAATTAACGATAACATACCTCACGGGCAACGCCAGCTTCAAACAATAACTCATCTGGACGAAAATCCAAAATCACCAAAACATCACCTGAAACATAGAACAAAAAGCATATGCTGGTAGCAGAGAAGATAAATAGCATATATACCAGCAGCATGAATCTTTTTCCTCATACATAATTGTCTTCAAATTTTCGTTAATAATACTCACCATCTCCAGCAGCATCAATCTCCTTCTCTGTCATACCATCAGGGCGGTTAAATTCCCGGACAGCCTAATGTTAAAGAACATAATAAACATTAGCATATCAGTGAAGAATGCAAGCTTTGACCAGGTTATGTTTTTAGGGTCCCTATAGTTAATGTAACGAGTTCAAATCTTATTATTCACACCTCCAAACATTTGAATAGTTGCCTAGTCACTTTGTCACAAAATCTATTCTTACAAGAAAATCGGAACCCTCTTCATCCACATGGCATAGTATTGGTTCTCATACAGTTTACTTTTATATATAGAAGTAAAGAAGCGAAAGATGATGCACCTTAATATCAGCCAGCTTCAAACAGTGTGTAGCAATAGTTACTTCTCCAGATTTCTCAAAAGCCAAGATATCTTCCTGAGACATTGCTTTAACTTCCTTAGCAACAACTCCCATTGATCTCCCAAGCCGTTTACCCAACACACTACATGGAACAATCACGTGAGACTTCCGTGTAAGCACAAAACAGAAATCCACAGCATTGCGAAGGAAGTAACAAATTAGATACCTAAAATCAGGCTCTGCACGTAAAGAAGCATACTTCAAAGTGTCATTACATGGAACAAGTGATCTTACATTGAGTTCCTCTAGCGCATACTGCAATACAAATTATGTACATATATCAAAAGCAAAGGAGTAAAAAAAGATGAACCTTTCTGCAGAGCATATTTGGCCAAAGATAGTTTCTAAACTCGATGACAGTCTTAATGATCATAAAATAAAACATTTTTTTAAGCTATATGAAACCCCAATCCAAAGGAACTAAAGGATCGTCCTTGTAACTTCTTTGTCCATTCTCTAATAATAGTAACGGTTGAGCTGTAAAATCTGTGTACAAACTGATGAGGCATAATAGTATTGGTTGAATGACACATCACATGGTCCACATGATTTTTTTTAAAAAAAATTTATGTTATCATTCAGCCAATAATATTATGCCACATAAGTTTGTACAAAATAATTTGTATTTCTAGCATATTGATTTTAAAAAATAAAAAAGGGGGAGGTGAGGTGGGGAGAAGAAGAAGGAAAAAGGGAATAAGAGAACATCCCTGAAAGGCCACTGACATTCTGAAAACAATTCTAACTAACCGAATAATTCTGAAAAATACTAAAACAGAGCCAAAACGTTCTTAAGCAGAGTATCATCTAGATTTCGTAATATAAGAGCTTCCAGAGAGGATTATTGAATTGCCCAAAGTCAATCAGAGAAATGGGAAAAAAATAGAAGAAGCGTAAGCAAGGAAAGAAGAGGCCAAGAGTGGGGAGAGGCAAACAGAAAACCTCTGCAATCAAAACAATTTGAAAAAAAAAAAAAGTAAATAAATAACATCTTTATTAGGACCAGCACGATGATAAAGACACATCTGTTTCTTTTATAACTGCAGGCTAAGTGTATATAGCACACAGTAGCCATGTTTTTCACATACCTCTTTTAGTTTTCCAGCTATGTCATCAAGAAAGTCTGCATCAGGATGAACCACTATCATTTCCCTGCATTACACGAACAAAACTAAGAATTAGGAATGGAAAAGGATATGAAAAAGCTCTACAATGAAGGAAAAAAACAAAAAGAAATCATTACAGAGTGCAAACAAATGTGAAAAGAGTACCTGAGCGGTGATTTAATAGGTTTGTTGTGCCGCTCACGAATATTGCGGGCAAGATCAATGACTGTCATCATCCTCGCAACACTTTGCTCAATACGTTCATCCCTCTGAAATGGCATTAGAAATAAACAAAATTAGGCAGCTGAAAATGACTGAAAGGTTTTATTGGAATGAAGTTTCTGAAAGTTCAGCTAAGCTACTACCAGTACAGCTTCTCTCCCTGAATTAAACCATAATTTTCTGAAAAATACAGACACCAAAACTTCAAAAGTGACAAAATTTTGGGTAGCATCCTCAGAAAACATTATTAACAGATGTTCACTACCACTAAAGCACAGAATCTGGATCAACAATCAGAATTGTTAAAAAGTAATATAGAACTTCTTTGATTGTCCAAAGTTGGTAATTTGAATATACGAGCATATTCAAACCCAACAATTTGCTCTCCACATCCATATTCTAAGTACATTATAAAAAGTTTTTAAAGTTAAATTTGTAGTCTACAAACTTTTTACATTTCCAAGAGTATCCTATGCAACCAACACAAGATCAGTAGAAAATATACTTAAAGAGAGTACAAAATGCAATGAACATCTCATCATTTAAAATTGAAATCAAGATATTTTATGATTCTCCGCTAATTGTTTAATAAATTTCATAAGTCAATTAACATTGTAAAATTTTGAAATCTCATAGGGGTGTAGCATTTTGAAATGATATCATAGTAGGGTGAAATGCCAGAAATGATATAATTAGGAACATGGTATAAGCATTTGGTTGGATTGAAATAGCATCATCCCCTTTGGACAGACTTACGGAAAGGCATCAAATTAGATCATTTTGAAGCTTATGGAATGAAACACTACAATATATTGTGACAAATCATGTTAACCAGACAAAATCAACTAGATTAGAAGGGATGTGAATAGAACCTTTCCTTCTTCTTTCGGAAAACTGCAAAAGTGAATGCTTTCCTCCGATCCACTGCAAACCTTTCTCATATTTTGATAAAGAGTTTCCGTGAAGAATGGTGTGAATGGAGCCATCACTTTACATGAAGTTAAAAGCACCTGAGAACCACAAATAGAAGAAAGTAAGACAATTTAAATTATCATAATCATTGCAGGTAAAAAAACTGCATAATTCACAATGATCATAATGACGATAATGATGATAATTATAACCAAGATATCAACAGAGATGAACCATATACAAGAAGATCTACAGATTCATGCAGACATATTTCTGCCCATTCTTCTTCTTGAATTAAAGGCTGATATGAACTTTCTAAGGAAATTTATTGCCTTAATCAACTGAACTTTTTTATAATTTAAAAATTAATCAGTTTGTAGTAACTCTATCTAACCAACCATACAGAGAGTTTAATTACGATTGCAATACACTTCTATCTTCATTTTGGAGTCTATTATCATTATAATCAAACACGCTTCCCTAGAAGATCTGCTTGTTAAACATATTATATATATCAGTACTGTGGTTACCCCGTGTCAGAAAAATGGAAAAAAAAAATCCATCACAAAGTACCGTATTCCATTAAATTTTAGAACAATCTCCAAACAGCTGCTTAATGTACTAAAACTCTAATATAACGTGTTAAACAATAAATTTTGGACTTAGTGATACATACGTTATAAAGAGTTGAGAGAGCTGTACAGCAGTCATCTTCTACAGTTCGGCCTTTTAGTCTCTTGCGGTTAAATCGCACATAAATATTTGTAAGGTTGTCAAGAAACTTCAAGAGATAAGGAACCACCTACAAAACATGCATATATGTTTACTAGTGCTATTGCATTAAACACCAAGATCAGGTGAACAAAACAATCAAGAATTATTCTGAGAACACAAATTTGGTAAGAACCTTTAAAACAATATTATGAAACAATCAAGGTGTTGCATCAACATACTACCTGCCTCAAACATGACTGGTATTTCAACATCCAGCATTAGTTAGAATTCTAAAACGACAGTCCATCTAATTTTTTAAGAAAGAAGCCAACATCATGAACTGTCCAAGTAGGGTTCAGTGATATTTAACTGTGTAAAGTCGATATCCTTCCATTTCTTGGCGGACAAAATGAACAAGACTCTGAGTGGCTGAGTTGATCCATTGGTCAAGTACATTAGAAGACTTTTGAAGAGTTGCTAGATCAATTGGAATGAAGGTTGCACCTCCCTCAATCTCAAATCTTTTTGCATTCTGAACAAGGAACCTATATGCATTATACCATGGAAGAAAAACATCTTTGACCTGGATTAAAATTAAAATAGACATTAGTATAATTAACTAAGTAATAAAACTATTGGCACTTATGATATTGAAGAAAGTAATACAAGATAAGTCAGAACCATAAGCTAAGATTTAATAACTGAAACAATACTCACAACTGCAAAAACTCCATCCTTTTTGAAACGCAAGGTCTCGGCACGCACGACTGGAGAATTTATGAGGTATAATCGTAAAGCATCCTGTGAAATAAGTGCAAAAGAAATTCTAGTAAGCAGTTTAAACTCTTCAAAGAATTTACAAGACATTCAGTTGAAGGCATTAAACAAGGAAACAAAAATTGAATAGTAAGATAAAAGTTTAGAATGGAAAACTTACAGCACCATAATCATTTATCACATCTATAGGTGATGGATAGTTCTTCAGCTTTTTACTCATCTTTTTTCCATCCTCTGCCAGGACAAGTCCATTGCAGATGAGATTCCTAAATGCAGGTTTCCCAAATAATGCAGTAGATAACACCATGAGAGTATAGAACCTGCAGGTTCAAAAACCTTGAGAATGAAAATCCACTGCCAGACTTAATTAGTTTGGAGAACTATGAATTCCTTTTCTTTATGAGCTAAAGAATTCGCTCTCCAAAAGTTATAAATTAATCACTAATCCATATAATTAGAGCCACGAGGTAGTTAATTTATCAATGATATATGCAGTCAATCAATAAAGACTATCTACAACCAAAAGGAAGGGTAAAGGACATGTACATAAATAAATAAACAAATTACTGTAGAAGATAAAATTACGGATTGAGGAAAAGCACAAGGCAAGGAGAAAGATACGGTAATTAACAAACTTCTAATGAAAGATATTTGATATGTAAAAGCAGTGCAGGAGATAAAATTACACTTTGAGGAAGGTAAAATCCATGCATCATATGTTTTGGAATCATTCACTTTGCCCAACCTCCAATAAGAGTAAACAAATTTCCACTCAAAAAAAAAAATTCACATACACAAGATTCTGCCATGGATTTGTTGATTAAGCTTCTGGAAGATTTAACTACTTATGTAATCAGCCATGACATACATCAATTGTCCAATCGGGCAAGTATTGTGAGCTTATATATCTAAAAGGATAGAGGAGGAGAGAGGACCAACCATCCACGAGTTTGGTCCAGCCCTTCAGCAATAAAATGCCCAGGAAAGTTTCTCTCAAAAAGTTCAACATTCTCAAATGGATAATGAATATAAGCATAAGGCATAGAGCCGCTTTCAAACCAGCAATCAAGTACCTGCAAAGAGGAAACTGTCAATCAAATTGCAAATGGCTAGAAACTTCAAGAATGTGTGCCAACAACTAATATCGAGCTAACAGCGAATGGCATGCAATATAGGTACACCGCATGAGGTATGTCAGATCAGTGGTCTTACATCTTCTTCCCGTCGAAGAACACCAAATTCTGGACCTCGACTGGACGGGATTGTGATATGATCAATATTGTGACGGTGCAAATCAAAAATCTGCACAATAATGAATCAGTGCAGACAGCATGAATATTAAGTGCAGCTCCACAAACTTTAATATTGTTCGTATTAGCAAAAACTTCAAAATATCTTATTTTCTTTCTTGAAATAAAATGAAACTAGAATAAGATATTACATGCAAGAACTGAAGCCAAGTTTTCACCTGTCTTCAGTCAACATTAAATTGATTATAGTACATTGCAACCGTGGCCAGCTAAAAAATTACAATGTTCCAACAAAGAAAAAATGGGTGGAAGAAAGCAAGAGACCAAACCTTTTCTCCAGAAAGCTTTTCAAGTTTATCTACAGAATCCATGACTATTATTTCCTCCCCATCTTCACTAGTCCATACAGGAAGAGGAGTGCCCCAAAACCTGCTTCGGCTAATAGCCCAGTCTCTTGCATTTTCCAGCCAATTGTGAAAGCGCTTTTCCTGTAACATGTCTAATTAGATTTCAATTTACATTTTCAACTATTATGAAATTAACAGCTGTCTCTCACAATTTCTACATTTAAGTTTCATTTTTTGCAAACTAATATAAAAATTTTCTGATGGCAAACACTTCCACACCGTACTGAAAGTCCCTTTAACATAACAGCCAGCGCCCAGCCACAAATTAGAGCCTTTTAAGATTTCTATCTCACATTTAGGAAATGGATTCTCCCATGAGTAGTTTCTTATGGATATGAAACTTCCTATATTTCAATTCCAATAAATAAATTCAGAAATAGAGAGATCAACTAGAGGAACATCTCAATCTTACAGTATTTGGTATACAAACATCTCTATAGAATAGGTCCTATGCAAAAAGAACATTTAGTGTAGAATAGCCCCCCTAAATTCTCCAAAACAAAAGATAAAGCAGAATCCAAAAATTCTAAACGAAGCCCATAATGATGCCAAATAACAAATTTTAATCTCAAGTATATTAAATCCTCCCATGGTTTAAGGCCTTTTGCAGGAACACTCCTTCTGGCCTTTTTGTGTCTATCTGATACAACCTGGACATAATATTCCCATGCTGTTGGTCACTCCATATTAAAAGGATGAGAAAGTACCAAAAGCTATAATCTGACGATCAAGAATCTACCCCAAAAGCTATAATCTGACGATCAAGTACCACATTAAAAGGGGTAGTTTCTTGATCAACAGCATGGGAATATCTATAGTTACCTGGATCGCAGATCGATCCGGGTTATGGAACGGGAACGGGAACAAGAACGGGGGATGCCACTTGAATTAGATATATGGTTGGATCGATAGATTTTCGGAACAATATTTTTGGATCGAGGAACAATTTTGGAACGCGCTTACATAATTTTTTTAAATTCATTTTTAATTGTAAGTTAATTTTTTCAAAAGTATTGAAATATAGATAATGGAAACTCAGGAAACTACAAGTTACAAAATAAAACTAACACCAAACAAGAGTTGCAAGGTAATAATATCTAAACCATTTTCTTCATTTACTTATAAATCCATCTAAAAATTCTTCAAATTCGCTGGCAATGTAAATCTCCATGTTGGAGGTTCCAATTTCCATTCCCCATCGATTTGGATCGGCTTGGTTCCACGATTCGGATCGCAAGATCCGAATCGCTGATCCATAGCCTTTTGAGGGATCCTGGTAACACTCCTATTATCATGCGCTCCCAAAATACAATTTAGAAGGTTTTGCTGAAATATATCAAACCTTGACATAGTCAGGAACCCAGTATGTCTGTTTGTTGTTGTCTAACAATTTTTCCTTCAACATTTCCACTCGGACAAACCTGGATATATAATAAAGCGATTCGAAATTATTAAAATATCGAGTTCATGTAATCAATGAGTATAAAATGATAAAACATGTATGCAATTCATAGGCTAAAATACTCGGAACTCGGTCTCAAGCTACACGCACACTACACATGTAAAGTTGCTATACAAAAATGATGTGGTAAATGAAATGTCATTAAATAAAAGAGGATAAAAATTATTACACTAATGATGGAATAATATAATTAATTTGTACTTAATAAATAGCAATCACTGATTGGTGACATATCAAATGAGAAACAAACTTTGCATACAAGTTTATAAGCATAGAATTTGACATAGGAAATCCTACATACCTAGGTATATATATAAGAATGTAGGACTTAGTATTTTCTTAATATTTCTTTCCTAGTTTTATTAGTTATTTTTTATAGAGTTATTTGAATATTTCTATATCCCGTAAATTTACTTTTTTTCATTATTAAGTTTATTATATAATATTACTATTTTATGTTTAATATTTTTTATATCATAATTCTTAATAGGGTAAATTTCCTTTTTCCCTACGAAAAATTGTTTTGAGAGCTTATTGTTTAAATTTTGAATTTTTTATAAAATTCTTTATTTCTTTTAAGCTTTCTAACCGTCAGAAGAATTATTGTATATATAAATCCTAAAGAAACAATTTGAGGTAACATAAAAGAATACTTTACAGAAATCCAAATCCAGATACTTAGTAAGACGATACAAATTTAAGGAGATGAAAGTTAAATATAAATATCTATAGATGTTTACATGAGAAAGTAAAATGAAAAAATATAATTTCACACCTAAAATGACTTGCAAGAAATCAGATATGAAAAATAAAAAGGTAAAAAATGGCATGAGCATCAGTAAAATGTAAAGCAATCAATGAGATTATAGAAAATAAGCATTACCAACTCGGAACAGCCCTATAGATTAGAGGAGTATCAGATCTCCAACAAAAGGGGTAAGAATGAGTAATGCTTCCGGACATAACAAGCCTGCCTTTTGCCTAACCAATTACAAATAACTTTTGTCAAATCAAGAGAAAGATCAATAGCATTTACTTTTACCATACGTAAAAAATTGTAAATCCTACCAAGAACGTTTAGAATTCCATTCCTATATTTCTCTAAGTACTCTGGTGAGAAAATGAGAGTGAATAGTGTTATTATATGTCAAGCGATATTGGAAAAGACCTAAATTAACAAGGACAGAAATCATACATACAAACCCTAGATTATACTAAGCTTAATGAGGTAATGATTTCGGATAGAGCACAACGGCGTCAAAGGATCCATGTCCCTCCAACCCCCCCCCCCCCCCCCCCCCCAACCCCAAATGGGAAAAAGCTTTATTTGGTTTGGTATAGTTTTGATAGAAGTATACTAGAACCAGCTAAAAATTTTGACAAATCCAATTACATATATAAGTTATGTCCAACTAAGGCACCTAGATCCATTTCTTTCGGCTTGAACTAGTTTAGTTGGTAAAATCTCTTAAATGGAAACAATAGGTTTGGTATTCGAACCCCATGCACATTAGTGGGGAGGGAATCGGATTGCTATTATTCTAAAAAAAAAAAAATGCCAATGATGCCAACTAGAGAATCCATTACTAAATATGTATTCTCTATCTACAGTAATGACAATAAAGTATCAGAATACAAAAATTATGAGGATAATTTTCAGACAAAATGCATTCCCCCACCATATAGGTAAAATCATTGTTGGCTAACACAAATCTTGTATCATCCTCACCTTCAAAGCTTCAATAATGTCCTTATCTGCATCCTTGACATAACGCTTGCTAAAGTCAGTAATTTTCCCTGTAAAGCAACCATCATCGTCTACTGCTACAATCAGATTCTCTACCTACAACATGAGCAGATAAACCCTTGGTCAAAATCAGAACGAAACAAGGAATGAAACTAGGCATGTGAAAAGAACTATAGGACAAAAAAACTAGCAAAACAGTTTATAGAAGATGAAAATAGTAATATTTTCATTTCTTTTGATCTTAATTACAACCAAGACAATAATTAAAAAAATGCAGCCCAGTGCACAAAGGCTTCCACCATTGCGGGTTTGGGAAGGACATATATATGCAGTCTTGCCTTTGTAAGCAGAGAGATTATTTCCAAGATTTAAACCCTTGACACTAGGTCACAATGGAGCAACCTTTACCGTTGTGCCAAGACTCACCTTTATAAAATCCATATTTCAAAAATCATAATTATAAACAAAGGATCTACGTCCTATGTCAAGATCACTCAAAGTTGTGGCTAACACCTCATGCCCATGTCAAAACAGGTACTTGTTCAAAAATCCTCTAATCATAAATTGTTTATAATTAGATAATAACATTTAATTCGAAACATTTGGGTGCAAACCTTATTGATTATTTGATTTTCAATGCAGACGCGGTAGTCATCTTCACCAAATGCTGGAGCACAATGGACAATTCCAGTACCACTATCACTAGTAACGTAGTTATCTGCAATAACTCTAAATGCTACATCTGAGAACTCTTTGAAATAATCAAATAGTGGTTCATACCTGCATACATATTCACCTTATGAATTTCAAAATTCTCCAAAACTTGCACCCAATCACAGGCCTAATGTTCTAATACCATTAAGAATTATTTTGAAGAAAATTGAGTTTTGACAATCTGACAGTTACAAAAAATTTAACATGAGCAACCCTTCAAATCCTTTTAATGGGAACCATCTTCTATTATCATCCAAATAATTCATTATATACATATAGTGCAACAATTGACAAATAAATGATGTTTATTATATAGATAAGAATAGATACTTTACTGGATATGCATACAATTGGCAGAGGGGGTGAAGGATAATGGCATGCAGACAATATTATCATATAGTTATTAAGATTCATGGAAGCAAACAACTGGGACAATTAACTAAAATAAACAGTTATTTTGAATTCAAAATAAGAGCAAATGGTGTTTTCATATGTTAAGCAAGGTCGGAGAAAATTTAAGTTGACATAAACAGAAACCATAAAAACATACTTAGTTTTTGCTGACCTTAATGAAACAATGATTTCGGAATTCGGATAGAACATAATGACACCAAATGCTTTTATTTGGTTTGGTTAAATATTTATTTTGAATTTAGTGGATAGACAATGCAGACACTCTTCTTACAGAGGAGAAAAGAAAAAAGACAATTAACTGTGTGAGTTCACATTCTGTCAACATATAAGTTGTATAATATAACTTCATTTCAACATAAACTAACCAAAAAGAAACCAAACCAAACAAATACTTTCCTAATATGTAGAGTCGGCTACATGGATCGTTTGACGCCATTATGCTCTGACACAATTTTGTTTAGGATCCATGACATAAGAAATCAAGTAAAAATCACCATATATGCCCATTATGCCCAATCGCCCACAAAGGGAAATATACGTCTTCTTAGAGATCACATCAATCATGTATAATTTAGTGCATGATACACATGTCATAAACACAATGGTAAGTTCGGTGATCATTTAGAAGAAAAATGCAACCAAACACGCAAGTCACAGCTAATAATAGCCAAAGAATTTCATAGACAAGAAGAACTCACTTCATTCCTACCAAAGAAGCTCCTGAGAAGATGTCTCCCAGTTTTTCATAAGATTCATTATTCTTTGAAGATCTAGTTGACTCTCCGTCTTGAGCTTTTTTACCTGATGAGCCCTTCTTGGAACTCGATTTCTTTGAATCAGCACTTGGTTCATTTTCTGCATTTGATTTTGGCTTCTCACTGGGAAGTGCTGACAACCTACTCTCGGCAACTATATAGATTTTGCCAGTGTACTTATTTCGGACCTGCATAATCGCTTAATTTTAGAGCACATTACTTGAAACTATTAAAAATTTTGAATAATAGCATAAATCATCAAATTACATCAATTCATATTTTTTCTGTTTATTTTTTTTCCTTTGGGTAAGAAATGTAAAATCTTTTACCAGAAGATCTACGAACAAGATGTCCACATAGAGAAGAAAAATGTCTCCAAGAGACCCAAAAGAGAACAATAAAATTATTAAAAAATTAGATAAATCTCAATTGTATAGACAAAAAAGGGCTCAAAACTCCTATAATTAAGACTCTACCAATCAAGAGGAAAAAAACTTGATAAAAAGTGATCAAATTGCATCAAATAGAGTCAAAAACATTATTCTTGCCAACAATTCAAAACCTAATCAGATCACCAAGGTATGTCTAATTACTAATTTACAACCTCCATGCTAATACTTGAATATATTTTAGTAAACAGAAAAAAAAATGGAAATTATCATTTTTTTAACGTCCCGTTTCTCTCATTTCATTGATTCCTTTACTCTTGTGATGGAAAACGCTTCATCAAACGTTTTCAAACGTGTCCAAAATGTTTATGTGGCTTTTCTTTTTCTTTTTTTAAAATTAAGTGGAATCATTTCAGAAACGTTTATGTGTCCCTTCCTTGTCGGAAAAGCGAAACGGAGGGAAGAAAACATATCCCATAGTTGTCATGTCTACACACATGCATGGATGAATGAGCAAGCACATATGCAAACACATAGAGACAAAAATATGCATATGCACACACTCAAAGACATACACTAACCTTTACCCACAAACAGTCACACTCACTTTCTTATTGCATATATCACTAGGATATGAAATAGGAGCTCAAGAAAACACATTTAAGGAAGGCCTTATGCTTTACATAAGCTCAAAGGCTTCATGCTTCACCGTATAAGCCTAAAAAATTGAACGCTATCTCAATCCACCAAGAATGAAAGATAGTCAAAAGAAATTGACCTTCACATATGTAAAATTTGCATTGACACACAGGGCAAGGTTACTCGGAAGGGTCCAAGGAGTCGTTGTCCAAGCCAAAAAAGCTGCCTTGTCTGAATCTCCAACAATTGGAAAAGCCGCCATTATTTCAGGGTCACGTATATCCTATATCACCCAGTGTATTAAATATAAGAAAGATTACAATAAATCTATAGTTGATATATAACAAGGAAAATACAATATTTTTTAATCCAAATCATTGGAGGACCACAAATGAAAAACAAATATATTTGTAATTCACCATGCTACCAAGCTGATATATCAAATAAATAGACAATGTAAAAATATGCAATCATGATTATTCTAACCAAAGGGAAGCTAACAACATAAATAACATTAATAATGACAATTTAGCATCTAAAGGTTGTGCCTAGTGTGATGTTCAAGTGTTAACTTGCTATCCGGTTGGTCAAGGATTCAACACAAAAACAATCTCTCTGTGAAAAAACAGGGTAAGATGCGTACATCAGGGCCTTCTTCGGACCCTGCTTGTAGCAGGAGCCTTGTGCATGACTTTTAATGACAATTTAGCATCTCAATATCCATGATGTGATACATAAGATAAATCGCCGAGAAGGTTAAATTGAAAACCTTATAGTTCAAACCCGCTTCAAAATTAGACAGTGGTGTATTGCAACCAGTGCTGTATGGCATGACCTGTTAAAAGAAAGTAATTAGCAAATCCAATTGAATGGTGTCTTACAACCAGTGCTGTAAGGCATGACCTGTTAAAAGAAAATAATTAGCAAATCCAATTGAACCCCACATTAAAAGCAACCGTCAACTGGAATTTTGAAAAATGTATACATTCAATTTAAAGTATCTCTTTCATTTTTCTCACAAAAACAGCATCTCTTTCATTCTACCTTAAATGTAAGAATACATTCATAATGAAAAAATATTTGAAATCATAAATGTTCAAGCTTGAAGAGCCAAGATAAAAAATTTCAATTAACCATTTGATTTTTAAGAGACACAACCAACTGAAACCTACGGACGCAACACTCACATATGTATACTTGTGTCTGACACTTGTGCAGACAATCATACTAGAATGCATTTTCGTTTGAGTAAAATACATGCAGACAGTGCTAAGCAAATATTACAACAAAATATCCAAAATACTTTTGTCTCTACAAGCAAACAAACAAGATCACAATTTATCATATATGCTGACTATTCTAAATTTACAAATATGTGAAACATTGTTTCTACATCAGAAACGACATTCAATCATAGCTTAAACCTATCAAGTGTCAGTATCCATAAACACACTCAATCTCATTGAATACTTGATCCCATCTTAGCACATATCATGCTTGCTCTTCATGCCAAAGGCAGCATCAAGTATGAGCTCCATGGCAATCACTAAACATTGCTCCCAAACAATTGACATTTATATTAATCGATAAAATATGTGGATATATCTATGTGCGATATGCATGTTTTTGATATATGGAACACAATATCGACAGAGACTTACAAATTTAGTTCCCAGTGATCATATCAGTTAAAGTAGTGGTTAAATAAAATAGAGGTTACTCAAATCCAAGCAATCGAGAAACCACACTAATAACATACCATTTGACATCAAAATTAAAACATAAAAACCACTAAAGTAACTATGTTCAGGTCATTAGTTAGCTACAAGCGTTTGATAGAAGCTTGTACTGACCTTGAAACCTTTATAAACAAGTCCCTTCTCATAAAGCTGGGCAAACACCCACCAAACGGTCTCCATAAAATTCAAGTCCATGGTCTTGTAGTCATTTCTAAAATCAATCCACCTACCTGTCCTTGTAATAATATGCTCCCACTCCTCCACATATCTAGAGGCAAATAAATCATCAGTTAGTGAGAAAGAAAGTTATAGAGAGATGCATGTATACTGAATAAACTATTCTATGTATTATGTAATAGAAATAAAGACACATATTTACAAAAGATATCCAACCAAGCATAAACTGAACAGGTTCAACCTTGGATACCCAGCAGCTCAAAAATTAACAGAAAACAAAACTAACCCTACCAACCTCCATTTTACTAAAGTCGTACCCAGCGTACAAGACTCCCACCACAAGTAGGTTATAGGGAAGGTTCTAATGTATGCAGGCTTTTCCTGTATTTTTTCATGGAGAGACTGTTTTCAAGATTCGAACCCGTTTTTACTACTCTAAAAAATGAAAGCAATCCAAGATGCATTATATATATGTGTGTGTGTGAGAAGTGATATCATAAAGAAATCTCGAAAATTATTACATCTTTCTCGTTGTAGCTACCGTGATAACTGTAGCATCACAATAGCTAGAGATGTAAAAATTTTCAGGAATTTTTTATGTACGTCTATCGTATCAACCAATCCAAACTTTATAACTAAGGCATAAAAGAAACTTGATCCGAGAAAGAATTGACATCTTATTTGCTAAGCTCGTTAAAATGATTATATCCTTTTCTTTGCAAACTTGTTCAGTGATTTAATTAAAAAGCAATAGATAAGGTACCTAGAAACAATACTCCGACAAGCTTGATTATAGTTATGAATGCCCATATTGAAAACATCATCTCTTGTCTTAATCCCGAAAGTCTTATCAATCTCATTCTCGACAGGCAAGCCATGACAATCCCAGCCAAATCTACGGGTGACGTGGAAACCCAACATGGAGTGGTAGCGGGTGACGACGTCCTTGATGGTGCCGGCGAGTATATGGCCGTAGTGGGGGAGACCCGTCGCGAAAGGAGGGCCGTCGTAGAAGATATACTCCGGCTGAGACTGAGTGAGCCTCAACTGGGTCTTGAAGGCGTCGATTGACTTCCAATATTCGAGGATTTTTTCTTCCTCTTTAGGAAACGAATACTCCTTTCCCTCCATCACTTCTTCCATCGGAAACTGACCGGAATTTTGAGGCGACGGCCAAATGGAATTTTGAGTGCTTTGGTTATTGTCTTTTTTTTTTTAATAAGAGAGTGAGACTCTGCAGTTTCTTCAGGGGTTCTTAAAATAATAAATTATGCCGTTAGAATCAGGAAAAAAGTGGCGCGCATCTCCTACGTGGAGGTTCCATCCAATATTTTCATTGTAAATTTAAAATATACCTAATATTATTAATAAATGATATGTATAATTTAAAATTTTATCATTTTAGTTGTTTTTAATATTTTAACAAATGTGACATTTCATTATATTATAGATTTTCTCGTATGGATGATTATTGGAAAACCAGTGTGTGGTGGTAATTAATTTTTTCTTCTTTTTTTTTTTTTTTCAAAAAAAAATCAAAAAAAATAAAATTTGATTAATATTGAATTTTAAATGTTTATCCGGCACGATTATAGTCACTATATCATCACTAATGGATCGAATCCTATTAAAATTTTACAATTAATCGTTTCTGGAAATTAACAATACTAATAGACGAGAAGAGACGAGGGATCATTAAAATTTTTTAAAAAAATATTAATTAATTAATAAGGAATTATTAAAAGAATCCATTTTATAATCATTTATTTGAAAAAAAAATAATAATAGGTTCCTAATTTTGTTTTCCTAATTACGTTCTAGCTTTTTAAATTTTCTTAAAAAAGAGACTATGCAGACTCTCCATGGACGAATTAAAGGGAAACATCAGCATCCTCTTTGGTTTTTTTAATATATTTTTTTAAGGAGTTAGACAAGTCTAAATGTATTTTTAGGTCGGTAAAATGAGATAATCACTAAGCACCGGTCACATGAGTAGTGAACAATATTTTTTGTTAAGATTAGAGTTGCATAAGTTCAAATCTATTTTTAAATAGGTAAAATAAGAATCTGGTCGCTAAAGATGATGCCGATTGATTTTCAGTTATCTTTATTGAGCTTGCCACATAGGTTTGAATCATTGGAAAAGTAAGGGGATACAAATTAAATTTAAATTTTGTTCACCTCTTATCCTAAAAAAAATAATAATAAATTGAGATTGTGACTGAGCTTAATGTGACTTAAGATAAATGTGATTATGATTGTGAATAATGTAAATATGACTATATCTGTAACTGAGGTTAATGTGATTTTGGTTGTGATTGAGCTCTATCACTTACTTAAAATGAAACTTATGTAAAGTGTGACTCAGGAAAATGTGACTGTGGTTGAGCTCAAGCTCAATGTGACTGTGTGACTAACATAAATATGATTATATATGTGATTAAGGTAAATATAATTTTGATTGAGTTCTATGTCACTTGGTTAAAACGAGACTTATGTAAAGTCTAACTTATGAAAAATGTGATTGTAACTGTACTCATTATGACTGTGATTGAGGTCAATGTGACTATGTTTATGGCCGAGGTTAATGTGACTGTTATTCAGATTGAGATCTATGTGACCTATATAAAATGTGACTTATGTAAGATGTGACTTGGGAAAATGTGATCATGAGTGAGCTCAATATAACTGTGACTAAGGGTTTATGTGACTGTGAAGATAATCACATTTCAAGTTGTTAATTATGTACAACGTAATAATTTTGGGGTTAATTTCGATTGTTTAGACGTCTGAATTTGAAAGAGATTCCTTGATGAGAATTGTAGGTATGATTGTTAATTGTGAGTATGATTGTTAACTATGTGTAAAATTTTACACATAATAATTTGGAGTCCGAACGAAAAAAATATGAGTGTTTGGAAATAACTAATCGGTAATCATTATTTCTTAAAATGTAAGGGTTGTTTTTACCCCTTTTTTTATTCATCAAAACATATCAACAATGGTAATAGTTTTAAAGCTTCTCATTTGTAATTCAATAATATGTAATTTTTTTTTTGTTGAAATACTTCATATTTTGAAAGATATTTCATTTTGAAATTCAAAGTTTTAAAAATCCAAAATTTTCAATTTATAGCAACTCACCCGCATTTTTCAATTAATAATAGGTGGACAAAATTCAAATTTTTTTTTTACTAAATGTAAGTGTGGCAATGGGCCGAGCCCAGCCCGGGCTTTTAGACGTCCGGCTTAAGTTCACCCAACAAAAAGAAAAACCCGGGAAGAGCCTGACTCGGCCTGCTGTTGGGTCTGGCCAACCTAGAATGCCGTCGGGCCTGCTCGGCCTAGTCTTGTTTTTTTTTTTTTTACAAAATTAGAAATAATCAAAATCTTATATTAAATATATTAATAAAAATATAGTATCAATTCCTCAAAAATATATACATCAACCTACAAACTAAAAATCTATTAATTTTTTAATATTTATTTTTTTAAAAATTTTTTTATCTATTTTTTACCGAACCCGGGCCAAACCTAAATTTTTAGATGCAGGTCTGAACCGGGTCTATCATTATACGGAACCCGGGTATTTTGTCTAAAATCATGAATTTGGCCATTTATTGAAAGAAAATTTTGAGTTTCCAGATTTAAATAAAAAATAAAAAATAAAAAATAAAAAATAAAATACCTTTAGAGATTGTCTAAAACGTTAAATTCTCTGGAAATATAGAATGAGGTTTCCTTGACTTAAAAATAACTCTAATTTTCACTCATTATATCCATTTCATTTAATGGTGTGGGTTTAAAAATTAAAAAAAATTATATTTACATCCTCATTCATATATTTGTATGTATCGATCATTCATATATGTATATGTAACGATAGATCTTCAATGATTTAAAAATAAATACATATAATATATTTTTTAGTTTAGGCCATCGAATGTCACTCTCGTTCATTGTTTATTTCATAAAATTGAACCAACCGTTACAGTATAATGATATGTTAAGTATATCTCAATAACCCCAAATAAATACAAAATTATCTTGGAGTTGCTTAATCAAATACACTATTAAAAAAAGGTTAAAGAGTGTATGTATGCTTATTGACTTCTTTATGTAGAAATTTTGGGGTCGAGTTCCCGAATCTAAATAGAATTTGAAGCAACAAGAATTAAGAAAAAGGCCGCATAAATGGCTTATTAAAATAATAAAGCATAAATGCTTTCTCAGTGGGGGAAAAAAGTCTCAAGAATCCTCTTTTCTCAATAGCATTTGCTTACCCTTTACAAAAGAGGGAAAAGAAGAAGAAGCTTATACTACAAACAATATTACTCTTTAAAAAAAATGACACTTTATACTCAGGTGATGATACCAACGACCAACTTTTTTTTGCTATGATTCCCTACTTTACAAAAGTAAATAAGTAAATAAATTATTTAAGAGATTTGTAGTTATAATTATATCCTCTCCTGAAATCTAATTCCATTACTACCATGAACGGTGAATTTCGCATTCAGTACACAATCAATCGTTGATTGGAAAGGGGCACTAAGAATCCAGTAAAATAAAGATAAAGAGGGATATAGAGTGACTGACCACCGGTGTGGTGGTTGCCATAAATACTCTGACGCTCAAGTCAATGGTGGTGACAGTAGATTGAAAGAGAACAAGGCAAGAGTGATACCTCGTATCTCAATTTGTGTGTTGTAAGGGCGGAGGGGGGAGCGTGTCTGAGCTGAGTGAGGGCAAGGGTTCTGAATCTCAAGTTTGTGAGTGAGAGCTTGAATGAGTTCGTAACCTTGGGGGTCCCTTTAATTTATAGATTTAGGCATCCTAGTCCTAAGAGGACTTGAATTCCTATAGATGAGACCAAATTGAACTCGAATAACGGATAGTTGTAATCCTTTTTGGACTTTGAGTAATCCTGAAATTCTTGAGAGTTATTTGGTAAGAGTATGACTTGTTGTGTGTAGATTGGATCTCATCACCTGGACAGCTGAGTAATATGGAGAAGGATTCCTGAAATCTTAGACATTTAACTCGAATCTTGCTGTTCTAAGTACGTCGGGTCCTTAATGCTGGTTAGGTCCGCTGGACTATTGGTCATGCATGAGGGTACAAGTCGGTTGGACAATCGAGTTGACTGGAATTCCAGTCGACTAGAAATTCTCCGGGTCAAGCGAACAAGTCCAGTCGACCGGGCTCCATAAACGAGTCAAAGTCCAGTCGGCTGGACGTTGAGAAAGTTTCTCTCTTTCTCAGCGTACGGCTGGAGCGTTATATTGAAATATGCTATGAAGGCTGCCAATGCCTGAGACTTGATTGCTATATGTGGCTCATATTTCACGTTGTACTCGATTTGCTCGACGTTCCACTTTATCATTCTTATGGAAAACTTTGGTTTGTGGAGGATGCTCCTCATTGGATAGGAAGTGAGAACTGTGACTGGATGGGCTTGGAAATAAGGATGCAGCTTTTGAGCAAATATGACAAGAGCTGAGGCAGGCTTTTCCAAATTAGAGTATCTGGTCTCAACGCCCAATATTGATTTGCTTACGTAGTAGGCTGGATGTTATTTTCCTTCTTCTTTTCAGACCAGCACCCTACCTACAGCATGTTCGGAGACCCCACAGTAGATGAAAAGTCTTCCCACATCTACTAGTTTTGAGAGAAAATATGGAGTCATCAAGTACCTTTTGAGTTGTTCAGTGTCTCTCTGCATGCTTTAGTCTACTCGAACCATTTGGATTTCCTTAGTGTGTTAAAGAACAAGAAGCATTTGTCTATTAATTTGGAGATAAACCTATTCAAGGCTGTTGTTCTTCCGGTTAGTCGCATCACATCCTTGATACTAGTTCATGATGAAATATTAAGGACTGGATTTATCTAGTATAGATTTGCTTCTATTCATATTCGGGTCACCAGATACCCTAGAAATTTCCCTGATGAGACTCCAAATGGGCATGCACTCAGCCTCGTTAATTCTAGATGTGACTTCAACATCAGTTTATTTGTTTTGGTAACTGGCTCTCGGTATTTCATTGAGCTATAATATTTCTTTTTCATTATACTGAATACATATCCTCTTTCAGGTTGAAAAACATAGGACATGTAAATTATAAGCAATATATGTCTGATGAGAAGGTATTTTTACTTGTGAAATAGGAATTGAAATGTTTCCTTCCCAATTATATCATGTCATAGTTCAATGTCATTTAGATCCTATAAATTTAACTTCACTAATTGTCATTCATATAACGGTTCTAAAAACCGGTTCCAAAATCGGATTTGGTACCAGTTAAATGGTCAAATTCCGGTTCTTACTATTGGAGAATCAGACCGTTTAAATCCATTTTCGTATTTTAGAATCGGGACCAACCCTAAAAGAATCAATTTCAATTCTTTACTGTAAAAATGGATAGGTTCTAATCGATTGTGGATCGACCCGAAACCGTTGCTCACCCATATTTTCTGATACCTAGTGTTTAGTTTATAAGAAAAATAAAAGCAATTGTTGCTCTAGATGACTCAAGTGATCAGCCGCCTTAAAGGATTTAACCAGTATATTGTCAATGTAGACTTCCATGATTTTACCTAGGAAGTTTGAAAACATCTCATTCACTAACCATTGGCATACTGCTTTAGAGTTATTCAATTCGAACGACAAGACTTTATAGCAAAATGTCACTATATTGGTGATAAATGAGGTATTCTCTTGGTCGTTTGGATGTATGAGTATTTGATTGTAGCCCAAGTATGCATCCATGAAGTTGAGCAACTCATTCCCAACAGTTGCGTCGACCATGAGTCAATATGGGGAAGAGAAAAAGAGTCTTTGGGGCATGCCTTGTTCAAATATGTAAAGTCGATGCATACTCGTAATTTCCCATTATTTTTCCTCACGACGACTATGTTGGCTAGCCATTCGGGGTAATAGACCTCTTTCACTGCCCTAGTCTCGAGAAGCTTTTGAACTTTCTGATTGATGACTTCATTTCTCTTAAGGATGAACTTCCTCATCTTTTGTCTTGCTGGTGGGTAGTTTGGAACGATGTTCAGTCTATGGGTCATCAGATTGGGGTCAATCCTAGTCATATCGTGATGAGTTTATGCGAAACAGTCATGCCGACGGGAAATGAACTTGATCAATTCTTCCAGTATGGCTCATATTTGGACTTTTGTGCTTCGGGTGCTGAGGGTGGATTGACACTTCATCGAGCTCCTTCATAGTCGGTTATGGATCATCTGCTCGATTGGAGCCTTCTGTAATTGTTATAAGGAGGCTGATTTCCCTTCAGAGAGTTCGGTAGTAGCTTCAGGATGCGTGTTGGTCACATTTTATCTTTTTTATCCCCACTTAGTGGGGAATCTGATGACTTGATTGAAATTGGAGGGTACGGCCCTCATATGATGAATCCATGGTCGGGTCATTATTATATTGTATGCTGAAAGACAATCCAATACTTGTAAGGTTACCATTTTGTTGACTCCTTCAGTATATATTAGCAGTTATATCTCGCATAAAGTGAATTTTTATTCACCACTAAAATCGACCTGCATGGTTGATCGTCTGTTGAGATTACTTTCCTAGATGCTAATCTCCTTCATGGTTGTGAGGGATAGTATGTTGGTTGAAGAGCCATTGTGCAAACGGTTTTAGTTTCATTACTCTGAATACACCAGATACAACCTATTCACAACATTATAATCACTTTTTTATTTAGAATAAAAAAAATCCTCTGAAAAGTCCAAAAATTTTACGAACGGACGTAGAACTTTTCAGATCTTTCTCGTTTCTTCCAAAAATAATTCTAATACTCTAATACATCATTATACACACTATTCTGAGACAACAAATTAGCTTAAAACCTCAAATTACGTAATTTTCGAAAATCTTATGAAAAGTTTCTGAAAACGCTGCGAAATGATCTTGAATCCTCTAGAGCTTTCCATAATCATCTAAATATCATTATATCATCATAATATCATCATAATTAACTCACATATATCATTATGTTTACATGGGCATCGAAATACACAAAACTAGGATCTACCGAAAAAACTTGTATAATCTACTGGATCGATGTAATTTGTTCTGATTCACTTGAATTCTAGCAAAAATATAAATTCAATACATTTTAACTCAAATAATTTAATATATAACATATAAATAATCCTTAAATATACTAAGAGCATCCAAACATATTCTAATTACGTCAAAATAATGAATTTTTATCAAAATGTCTTACCTAACTTTCGAGTGCACCAATTGACTCCAAATACGCTCATGAACGCGTAAGAATCGATGGAATTCCAATCGGAGTACCCCCAACTCATGTGTATCATTGTACATCATGTGTTCTTACCCCATTTTGCATTAAACCGAGCGTCGATCGATAAAACCATCACCAAATAAATTAGATACTCTATTTATCGATTCTTAATCAGTTCCGAGTTTAAATAGGGTATCCTAATTAACAAATAAAAATTAGGGTTGTATTCGCAGGTGCATGACAGAGTTCAAGTGTTTATGTCATGTCCATGCGAATATAACAATTGAAAGATGGTCAAATATAGCACTCGACCTCGTTAATTCTAGATGTGACTTCAACATCAGTTTATTGTTTTGGTAACTGGCTCTCGGTATTTCATTGAGCTATAATATTTCTTTTTCATTATACTGAATACATATCCTCTTTCAGGTTGAAAAACATAGGAGGTGTAAATTATAAGCATATATGTTTGATGAGAATGTATTTTTACTTGTGAAATAGGAATTGAAATGTTTCCTTATCAGTTATATCATGTCATAGTTCAATGTCATTTAGATCCTATAAATTTAACTTTACTAATTTCCATGTTGGCGACTTGATCGCATAAAAGGATTTTGATGACGTCAACGCGAATGAAGACTTCGACGTACAAACACGAAGCATTACAAAAAGTGTCGAAGCATATGGGGTGAAGAGCGAGAATATGAAGACTAGCGGCAAATCGAAGATAATGATTAAGAGCTAAATTTTATTTAAGTGAGTTTACTCAAGTGATCTAAAGCTCTTAGGAATCATACATTTTGCATCACTTGCATTTAAAATGGCTTAGAATGCTAAAAGAATCATTTGCATTTTATTTGCACCAAAATGAACTTAATGCACAAGTGCATCGGTAAATGATCTTCTAAAAACTAGAAAACGGTTGAATTAAACTTCAAATGATATACCGTTAGATAGATATGTGTCTCTAGTTTGCTACGGTTCAAACGGAACACAATTCCGATGCATAGAACTTTTGCTAGAGCCTTTTCAGTACAACATGCTCATATGTGCGTTTTCTGCATTCATGTCACATTAGAAAAATTCCATAAAATTCATATTAATGTTTTTGGAGCTGAATTTTTTACAGAAGATAGATCTATGTGTCTTGTTTATGTAAAAATCTACGGATCATGATTTGGAAATTTCTAGAGAGATTTATGGCTAAAATACCAAGTGTCGTCAGTCTTGACTGGTCATCAGAACTGAAACCAGGGAGCTCCTCGCCGGTTTCCATACCGGTTTTCTCGCCGGTCTAACGGCTAGTTTTTCGAACGTTATATAGCCGTTGGGAGATATTGAAACCCTAGACCGGCATGCCGGTATCCTCGCCGGTTTGCTCGCCGGTCTCGCTGTAAGTTGGGGAAAGCTTTGTATTTTATTATAAATAGAACCCCAACTCCTTTGCCTCAAGTTAGAGATCTAGAAAACCTTCATACACATTCTCTAAGGCAAACAAAGAGTTTCATATACCTTCATATTCTTAAACACTCATACAAGCTCACACACATCTTCATTACATCTAGTGAGCTTAGATCACTTGGGTTTTGCTCTCACACAATCTTCTTATTATTTGTGAGTGCCCAAGTGTGTTTTAATTCTTCTTTATCAAAAACACTTGTGATTTGTGAAATCCCATCGTTTGGGTAATTTGTAAAGGTTGTGAGTGCACCTACGTAGAAAACTCAATCTTGTAAAAGGTTCGGAGTGCGCCTTGGCGGAAAACTCTTGGTTACGAGTGAACCACGGAAAACTCGATTCTAGTGGAAATCTTCAAGCGAGGCTTGAGGGAGTGGACGTAGGCACGTTTGGCCGAACCACTATAAATTGCGGTGTTGTATTTCTCTTTCCTTAACTTTTACTTATTTGCAAGTTTGATTATATTTATAATATTGATTAGAAACTTGCATATAGGAGATTAATTGGAATAGAAAAATTGACCTAAAACTCCCACTTGGTAATAAGAGCTTAAAATCGGCAAAGATTTTATAATTCCGCATTTATAGCGATAACCCAATTCACCCCCCCTCTTGGGTATAGAGATTGTTTGTCGCTATTGCTTGTAGGTACTTTCAGTTGGTATCAGAGCGAGGTATTCTCTACAAGACTTAACCGTCCGAGAATAGATCATGGCCTCTACAAGAAAACCGTCAAATTTTACCGAGGGATATTCAACAACTAGACCTCCGTTTTACACCGGAACCGACTACAACTATTGGAAGTCAAGAATGTTGACTTATCTCCTAGCCAATGATCCGCCATCCTATTTGGTTATCACACGAGGTGCAAAAGGGCCAACAAAGAAGGATAGCAACGGGGTTGATATTCCAAAACCGAGTTTAGAATGGGATAGTGAGGATGTGAAACTAGCCTCACAAAATGCTAAGGCACTCAACCAACTCCTATGTGCCATTGATCGGAATCAAGTTAGCAAGCTTCCGGAATGTGGAAATGCATATGATTTATGGAAGTCTTTGGAAATGGTCAATGAGGGCACAAGTCAAGTGAAGGAATCGAAGATCAACCGGTTCATGTGCGAATTGGACAATTTCAAGATGGAATCCGGGGAAGAAATCGATCACATGATTTCTAGGTTTACGGTCATCATCAATCATTTGGGAGCATTGGGAAAAGTCATTGGGACATCGGATCAAGTGAAGAAAATTTTAAGATCTCTCCCGAAAGAGTTTAGAAGCTACACCCCTCCATTAAAGAAGCAAACGACATAAACACCTTGAAGATGGATGATTTGGCCGGCAAATTGCTTGAGTATGAAATGGAGATCAAAATGGATAAAAAGGAGGAAGATGAGAAAAGGACAAGAAAGTCCTTGGCCTTAAAAGCGAGAAAAGAGTCGACTCAAGTTCAAGTGAAGAAGAGGATAGTGATGATGAAGTGGCAAGCATCACTAATAAAGTAAGGAGCTTCTCAAATCCGCAAAACTCAAGGGAAAATCAAAGGCAAACGAAAAGAAAGAAGAAAAATGGCCGCGGAAGAACAAGAAAATTGTGTGTTATGAATGCAACAAACCGGGTCACATAGCTACTGATTGCCCATTGAGGAAAATGAAAGGAAAATCAAAGAAAAAGGCAATGAAAGCAACTTCAACTTGGAGCGATAGCGATTCAAGCTCATCCGAGGAGGAAGAAGTTGAAGTCAAAGAAAATCAATAGCATTTATGGCTATCACGGATGAAGACATCCGATTTGAAATTGAAGAAGAAAGCGAAGAAGAAGAGGTACACAATTCTGAATTCCTTGATGCTTTTAATGGTTTAAAAGAATTATGTGATATGCTTAAAAATAAATTAAAATTGGTCAAAAATGAGCATGCTACACTTAAAATTGAACATGCAACTAGTATGGATAAAATTCATGTTTTAGATAATGATGTGATATGCTTAAAGGCTAAACATGAAAAAGAAATTGCATACTTGAATGATGAAAATACATGTTTAAAGATTAAAAAGCTAGAACTTGACAATGCCATATCAAATATGCCATCTAGCTCTAAGACATGCGATTGCGAATCTATATTGAATGAAAATGTCTTGTTAAATACTAAGATTGTAGATTTGCAAAACATACTTAGCAAATTCACATTGGGACATAAAGATTTAAAATGCTTATTGGATCCCAAAAATGTGCATTTAAAAGAGAAGGATTAGGATATAGGCCTTATATTAAAAGAAAATTTTTGAGAAATTATTTTGTTAAGGCTTCTGATTCTCATGCTAAGAATGTTATAAATGAAAATGTCACATGTCATGCTTGCAATGAAAATGGACATAAAATTTTTGAATGCATGTATAAGAATGTGATTAAAAATACATGGATTCCTCAAGGAATCAAAACTAACCCCAATGGACCCAAGAAAGTTTGGGTACCAAAGTATAATTGAAAAATTTGTAGGGGGAGCTTTGGGAATGAATCTTTAAAGAGAATTGCAAAATTGATCCCAAAGGCTCAAGGAAATGAGGAATCACAACGGTAAAGGTAAAATCCGTATTCACGGAAACATTGGTACCGTTTCCTCTAAATTATGTATGTATGCATAGTTCAAATTGGTATAAATGTTTTTAGAGCATACAAAGTGATTAGGCAATATATTCAAACTTCTATTAGTATCGATTTCCATTTGATATCACTAAGTGCCTTGATCATATATTTAAACCCCTATTCTATTTCAATTGGTATCACATTGAATTCTTTGAGTCAAATTTCATATATGTGATCATTTGATTAATTTTGCATTATAAATGAATTTTCCCTGTAACGTAATTGAATAATCATGAAAAGCATGAATTTTGATTGTTTAAGTAATTGGTAAGATATTCATAAGAAAACAATCATTAAAAAGGATTGAAGTCATTGATTTTAATTGGTATCATGATATATAATGACTTATTTTATTTGATATCACAATTAGGGAGAAATAATGCTTAAAATGTATGATATTCAAATAGATTCAGTAATATAAATTGTTAATTGGTATCATAGTACATAATCTTTTGAAAATTGCATTATACATGATTTT
Organism: Zanthoxylum bungeanum; assembly: GCA_019454045.1. Classification (NCBI taxonomy): domain Eukaryota; kingdom Viridiplantae; phylum Streptophyta; class Magnoliopsida; order Sapindales; family Rutaceae; genus Zanthoxylum; species Zanthoxylum bungeanum. The sequence continues at coordinate 26,956 of SKCR01030892.1, forward strand.
TACATCTTATGGCAAAAAAGGGGGAAAATGCCAAAATGTGCATATTTTTTTATTTTGGTATCTTTTTTTAGCACACATCTATTGGTATCTCATTTTAGATTTAAAATTTTGCTTCTCCACTTTTTGATAATGTCAAAGGGGGAGAAATCATTAGAAATGAGATTAAAACTTGTTTTACCCTCACCCTTGGTTTAAGAGGGAGTAAATGTACTGATGTGTTTGTCAAGTTGTTATAGAACTATTTTTGAAGACAATCACACATTGAGGGGGAGCTTATGTTGAGGGGGAGCAAAATGTCAAATTTGGACTCCAAGAAGCTCACAAGTATCAACAAGTTTTAAGGGGTTGCCATCATCAAAAAGGGGGAGATTGTTGGCGACTTGATCGCATAAAAGGATTTTGATGACGTCAACGCGAATGAAGACTTCGACGTACAAACACGAAGCATTACAAAAAGTGTCGAAGCATATGGGGTGAAGAGCGAGAATATGAAGACTAGCGGCAAATCGAAGATAATGATTAAGAGCTAAATTTTATTTATAAGTGAGTTTACTCAAGTGATCTAAAGTTCTTAGGAATTATACATTTTGCATCACTTGCATTTAAAATGGCTTAGAATGCTAAAAGAATCATTTGCATTTTATTTGCACCAAAATGAACTAATGCACAAGTGCATCAGTAAATGATCTTCTAAAAACTAGAAAACGGTTGAATTAAACTTCAAATGATATACCGTTAGATAGATATGTGTCTCTAGTTTCTACGGTTCAAACGGAACAATTCCGATGCATAGAACTTTTGCTAGAGCCTTTTTAGTACAACATGCTCATATGTGCGTTTTCTGCATTCATGTCACATTAGAAAAATTCCATAAAATTCATATTAATGTTTTTGGAGCTGATTCTTTTACAGAAGATAGATCTATGTGTCTAGTTTATGTAAAAATTTACGTATCATGATTTGGAAATTTCTAGAGAGAGTTATGGCCAAAATACCAAGTGTCGTCAGTCTTGACTGGTCATCAGAACTGAAACCAGGGAGCTCCTCGCCGGTTTCCATACCGGTTTTCTCGCCGGTCTAACGGCTAGTTTTTCGAACGTTATATAGCCGTTGGGAGATATTGAAACCCTAGACCGGCATGCCGGTATCCTCGCCGGTTTGCTCGCCGGTCTCGCTGTAAGTTGGGGAAAGCTTTGTATTTTATTATAAATAGAACCCCAACTCCTTTGCCTCAAGTTAGAGATCTAGAAAACCTTCATACACATTCTCTAAGGCAAACAAAGAGTGTCATACACCTTCATATTCTTAAACACTCATACAAGCTCACACACATCTTCATTACACCTAGTGAGCTTAGATCACTTGGGTTTTGCTCTCACACAATCTTCTTATTATTTGTGAGTGCCCAAGTGTGTTTTAATTCTTCTTTATCAAAAACACTTGTGATTTGTGAAATCCCATCGTTTGGGTAATTTGTAAAGGTTGTGAGTGCACCTACGTAGAAAACTCAATCTTGTAAAAGGTTCGGAGTGCGCCTTGGCGGAAAACTCTTGGTTATGAGTGAACCACGGAAAACTCGATTCTAGTGGAAATCTTCAAGCGAGGCTTGAGGGAGTGGACGTAGGCACGTTTGGCCGAACCACTATAAATGTGGTGTTGTATTTCTCTTTCACTTAACTTTTACTTATTTGCAAGTTTGATTATATTTATAATATTGATTAGAAACTTGCATATAGGAGATTAATTGGAATAGAGAAAATTGACCTAAAACTCCCACTTGGTAATAAGAGCTTAAAATCGGCAAAGATTTTATAATTCCGCATTTATAGCGATAACCCAATTCACCCCCCCTCTTGGGTATAGAGATTGTTTGTCGCTATTGCTTGTAGGTACTTTCATTCCATTCATATAACGGTTCTAAAAATCGGATTTGGTACCAGTTATGGTCAAATTCCGGTTCTTACTATTGGAGAATCAGACCGTTTAATTCAATTCTGTATTTTAGAATCGGGACCAACCCTAAAAGAATTAATTTCAATTCTTTACTATAAAAATGGATAGGTTCTAATCGATTGTGGATCGACCCGAAATCGTTGCTCACCCCTATTTTCCGATACCTAGTGTTTAGTTTATAAGAAAAATAAAAGCAATAGACATCGATATATATATATATATATATGCACAATTCCCTAGGCCAGCCCAAATTAATTATTACGCTCTAGATTCTAATGCACACATTTCCTATTCTAAAGTTTGAGAATTTTGTTCACAAATTAAAACTTTTGAGAATATCAATTTTATATATATATATATATATATATAGATATATATATATATATATATATATATATTCTATAATATATATATATATATATATATATATAAGGAATCGTGTAGGGATTTGCTCCAACCATCTTCATACACATCTTCGACATAATATAAAATAATTTATATATAAATAACGAAATGTCAGTTTATTATTTTTTATGATAGAAATATTATTTTTTTCTCTTGCGTGGTCACCCAAAGTTTATGTAAAATATATATAGGATGTATTATTGAAAACTAAATATATCTCACTCCATAAATTTAAGATATGTTATGAATTTTTTGATCTCTTAGAAATGCTCCTATAGAATTAATATTAGAATTTTTCTAAATTGAAAACCGTACTTTGTCCAGAAAGTATTTAATTATGTTATCCTTTTATTATTATTTTTATTTGAAAATGTGTTGTTTCATTTGAAAATGATATGATTTATTTCAAAATTCACAACCATTTATTTAAGGGGTATCTTTCTAATGGCAACGTCATATCTATACATACCCCTTTATTGCTAGACTTTTAAATATTGATGAAAGAGACATTATCTACGCAAGCAAATATATTAAAAGTGAATTAAAAAAAATAGTTTTCATTTATTAAATAGAGAATATTCAACCATTTTTTTAAATTAACTACCAAAATTTATACAAAAATTTTATGTTCTAAGTTTCAATTCCTATTTTTTTTAGTTTTGGTTACAAAAATGTATTTTGATTAAAGATTGCGAAATGGATATATATATATATATATATATAAAACACCAATTTTTTCAATAATTAAGTACCAAAATTTGTATGCTAACAACTCTTAACTGAGTTAGTCAGACATCTCCTCACTTTACTTTTGTTTTTTGAACTCAGGGGTTCGAGTACTCGAACCCCTGACTTCAAAATTTTTACCTTCGAGTTCGGATATTGTCGTAAAATATTTAAATAAGTTATCAAAAGTTTATTAGAGTATGATTTACATTTTTTAAAAAAAAATAAAGAAAAGAAAAGAAAATAGTAGAGTTTGAGGAGAAGAAACCTAGCTCTGAGAACAAGGGACGTGAATGATGTTGTTCTAAAGATTAGGGTTAGAGAAATGTCCAAGCCCAGCCTGGTTCGAGGGTATTTGCCAATTTTCAAAATTCAAGTCATATATTTTAAGAATTCCATGTTATATGGCATAGGTCAATCTTTAATTAATATTAAAGAAATAATTTTTTTTTTTTTTTATAAAAATAACACAACAACATTATAGTAGTAAATAATTATTTACGTTTCACTACTAAAGTTATGATCAAATACAATTGAGTACTATGAATATTAACATATTACATTTTACTACTAAACTTATAAAAATTTAACATTTTACTACTCTTTTCCATCCAAACCGTTAGTTGACCGTTAGTTGACCATGACATCATATTGACATCCTAAGGATAAAAGAGTCTTAACACACACATTATTATAAATTATAAATATTATAATCAACGGTGGTAATCGTACGGCTGAATATTGGAAATAATGATTTTTGAGTATATCTCTTTTATTGTTATACTTTAAAGTATTTTGGTTATTATGAGAATTTTAATTATTAAATTATTTGGTAAATTAAATTCTTTATTTTATTGGGTTATATGGATAATTTAAAGATTGAAGTATTTTTATAAATGTGATTGTTGATTGTATTTCTTTTAGTGTTATATATAAGATTTAGATATGTTTTTTAAAGGGTATAATTATAATTTTTTTCACTTTTATTTTATTTGGAGGATAAAACAGTCTTTTTAAAGGTCAACTGACTGTCAACTGACGGTTTGGATGAAAAAGTAGTAAAATGTTAAATTTTTATAAGTTTAGTAGTAAAATGTAATATGTTAATATTCATAGTACCCAATTGTTATTTGATCATAACTTTAGTAGTAAAACGTAAATAACCCAAAAATAACTATTCAATTGGACCAAAGAATCAAAGTATAAAAGTTGGACGACTGAAATTACACCCAAAAAAAGGCTTCTTGGTTTTTCAAGTTAATAATAATTGTACCCAATAATTATTAAATATCATCATGAGCCTTAGACAATTTCATCGACACAATTTTGAAAATCTTTCATTCTACTGCTTCTTTTTGAAATTGGGTGTTATTTTCTTTAAAAGTAGGTTCAAGTCAACTTAAGAATAAAAAAGATGAACATGTACTTATTTTGTGGATTCAATTTTGTCAAAACATTTTCTTTATTTAGTATAAGGTTTCTCTTTCTTAGAAACATAATAAATAAAGTCAACTCTTTCCTCAAGACACAAAAGATCTTGTGTTTGGTGGGTAGGATTAGATGAGATTGTATTAATAATTAGAACTGAATTATGTATGATTAGTGATAAGGGTCGGTAAATTTCTCGTATACATCGGAAATTCCTGAATCTATCCAGAAATTTTCAAGGCGGGACAAGCTCAGGTACATAGTTCAGGATCAATCAGGTACAAATTGAATATACCCGACCAGAAACTATCGGATATGAGAATTCTCAAGTTGAGTACGACAATTCTCAAACTCGATAATATACTACCACAATGCTTGCAAAAGTTAATGGGTACCCATTCGGAAATTGGGTAGTCATTAGAGCTTACTTCTCGGATGGGTACCTAACTCCCTATCGGGTACCCAACTCTCGTGTTGTCCCGAATTGTTCAAGATGGGTTGGGAGTCGGGTAATGATTCAAGGGCTGTTGAGAATAAAATCTCATTACCTGAATTTCCCAATTTCAAATCGGGAATTTCCGAACCCGAAAATGCCTGTCCCTAATTAACAATGGTTAGCAAGTTGGGTTTTTGAGGGTTGACATTATTAAATCCCTACTCGCACAAAAAAGATAATACAAAAAAATAAAAACTACACTCATTACAGATTTTATTCCTTTTTACAAAATCTATCTATTGCGGGTTTTAACCTAAAAATTAAGAATTAATAAACAAGTATATTGTATAAAACTAATAAATATAAGTGTTCATGATTTATCATCAAAAGTTCTAAATTCGAAAGGCTCGTCCTTTTAGTTTTGTATAACGAAAAAAGAAAGTTGTTTGTTTAACTAAATATATCACTTGGGTTTACACATGGTGTGGTAATTCACAATTATGGTTTAATTCATTTTTAAACTAACAATGGGGTGTCCCTTGATGGAAAATTGAGAGAAACGAGTTTACATAAAAGGGGATAAAAAATGATGCAGATGTTATTAGAGAATGTAATATCCCAAAATTTTCCGGATATTTTTGAAAAATTCTCGAATGGAAGTTTAGGAATCGGAACAGAATGATATTGGAGAATAAGAACTTAAATATTAAAAGTGTGACATCCCTAGCATGAAGATGTTAGCGGCATGTGATGGATCCTCACAACCATTCTGAACCTCTAACTATATTTTAACTTTCTCAATTATTCCTCTACTGTGTTATCATGACTAACATTTATTAAACTATTTCCATAATCTAATTCATGTTATAAGATCTTATTCACCGATATTAAATAAACACTTATATTTTATATCTAGAGTCATATATTTCAGCTTGACTCACACTGACATACATGTATTTAGGACCCATACTCTAATGACTTATACTTCATTACCTCGATTCCAACCTCCTAATCAATTATGGCTCACTAGATAGGCTACCTGTAAAATCTATGGGGGGGGGGGGGGGTATAAAGACTTAGTGAGTAGATACTATAAAAATAACGTAAAACAATGTAAATCGAGTGAATATCAAAGATCATAAAACCAAGTTCGAATTTTTCAATTTAAAACATCATATCAAAATTATACAAGTGTCCATTGCCCGAGACACACGCAAAAATCGAATAATGTACGAATCAGAACCATATCTACAAAAGGGTAGCAGGTTGGCCATTTTCAAAGGGACATGACCCTAATAGGTGCCACAGAGGTTTCAAAATCCATCAAAAAATCATCATATAAGCACCGTGGTGAAAAACACATCATATAACATCCAATAAAAAATATCCCATATCTCAAGAAACAAATTTATCCTTAATAATCATTATCAAAGCTCTTAAAACAAAACATAAAACCAAAGTGTCATCAAAACATAAAATTAAAATATCAATTAAATGTAAAACAAAAGTATCCACTCACAATGCTAGAATGGACTGGGTGTGCTTTACTGTGTTGACGATTGTTGAGAATCATGATGCCGATCTAAAGCCAAAATAATTTGTTAGATTTTGTCATACGAAATACTTTTTATACAATCAAATAAAATATGAAACACAAGAAAACTTAGTCTCACTATAAAGTCGGGATATCTAAGTTGTCTATGAATTATAGGGGCCTCGATTTAAAATTAATCAAGTGAGAAAAATGAAAATTCAAATTCTGCTTGGCCGTTAAAAATTCCATGCTCGATATTTAATTTTAAAAATTCACTGTAATTAATTGATAACAAATTCAGAGCTTTAATTTTAATAGGATGGACCTTAATGTGTCTAGTTTATATAAGTTTTTTACGGATTTCAATTTCGACTTCCAAAACTCAAGTTACAATCCAATCTTCAGGGCTTATTCAGACCAAGATAGATTGCATTGAGCTGTAAGACAACCATTTTCAACAATTCGGTAAGGTTTCATATTAAGTTCAAAAATGTTGTTTTTGGATATGTGGGTCTATCCTATATCAAATTTACTCAGAATTTTATAGTTAATCTATCAGACATTAGAAACTCAACTTATAAGTAAAATATTGCGACCAGTCAAGAAAGCATCGCAAACCGAACTTGCTACCTAACTTACTTAATTTACCGCCTTACTTAAATTATTCAATTGAGAAACCATCATCAGAGTTTTTTAGTATTTTAATTACATATTATTATACATAAAATATGAATAATTCCTGGTTCGGTATTTCGTCAAACACTTGATGTGCAATATGTACATTGAACAAAATTACAACAATCTATGTTTATTCTACCTTTAGTAGAACCATAATCACACTTCAATAAGCCCCAATACTCTTCGAACAAACTAATACAGCCATGTAGGAGTGAAGCGGTGTTTACTGCTATGCTTATGACATTAGCGACCACGACACTGTTGGGATCGCAGCTCGTAGAGAGTACAAATAGTCTCATTGAGGGACTAACATTCAAATCAATGAAACAAATAACAAGTGTCGAGACGAAAACATATTTGTATCATTCTCAGTCAAAAATCAAGTTATATAAAATCTTTCTTTTATAAAAAATACTTGGTTTCATATGATCAAATATCGTAATACCCAGCATAATCACAATCATCAGAGAACAGAAATATCATAAAATGAAAGTATCATAAAGATAGAAAATGGAAGTGTCTGTTTACATAACAGCTACATCACACAATATATTTCAAGTTATCAAACATTGTCAAGCGTCTCGTATATCGGAACACAGAGAAATCATATCACATGCACAATATCGACATACTTTTAACTTTATATATATATATATATATAATATATATATATATATATATATATAATATATATATATATATATATATATATATATATATATATACATATTTGATTACGTACCGTTGAACCAAAACACCCATACCTATGGCTTCAACCATCCCAAATTTATGGTGGTTTGGCTAACTTGAACTCGTTATAGTTCTAAATAAATGCATACACCTACACTCACCTTTTTCCAACCTTCTTGCACCTCGTAATTCTTGAATAGATCTAAACCAACTTATCCTAACAACCACCTCGTGATTTCATCTTAACTACCATCAACTTATCTTGACCATCTCAAATCTCTATAACATATTGTACACTATATCCGTCAAATGGATTCAGATCTTCCAATCACCATCAACAAAATCAAATCCCTATAGCTCACTTAATCGCCAAACTCAAAGCATAACCCCACTCTAGCACGTTTCCAATGGATCATATACATACTCTCATAAATTTATCACATAACATATCAAAACCAATAATTAATAACAATTAACTTATAACCTATTAATCAGTAAAGTTACCATTCACATTATCCAAAAAATGATCATATTCAAACCCATACGAACATATATACACATACATATATATAACCATTTCTATAACTATCGAGAACATAAATCAACCCATCGAGCACTCATAGCATGAAATACTTACCTGGTTATCCGAATACTCTAGATCCTAGTCAAAATCGTCAAAACAAATTACACAATGCAATTAGAATCGCAGTTTTTCAGAAATCTCATCTTACTATATTAAACTTCCCGGAACACCCAAAACAAGTCTAATACTTTTATAACCTCATTACACATTGTTCTATGTCAATCCAGTAGCTTAAATATGCAAGTTACGCTTTTTTAGAAAATTCTCGTAAAACTTCCGATAACGCTATGAAAGAATCTGGGACCATCCAAAACTTTCCAAATTCATCTGAACATTATCATATCATTATATATAACTCATATCTTACATTACATTTAGCAAAATATTATCACACGTGAAACCCATTTTTACTATAAACTTGCATAATATATCAAATTGATCCAATTCATTTCATTTTTACTCAGATTCTATGCATATTCAATATACTTAGACCCAAACAATTCAATTTATATCATTACATTACTCTACAAACTACTGGAAGTATCCAAATATAAAACAAGAAACTAAAATAATGAGATTTTTACTGGGATGTCTTACCGAAATTCTGAGGGAACTAGAGGACTCCCCACGTCAACACGAATGCGTAGGAATCGATAGAATTTGAATCGGAACTTCCGTGAAAATATACCAATAATCATCGGAACATTCCTACCTCGTTTAGCCTACAACCGAGTATGGATCGGAGAAATCGTTATCACCACATTGTAGTACTCTCTGAGGACCTCGATTTTACTAGTCGCTCAAGCCATGAAACAAAATGATGAGCCGGAACTAGAAATACCAAGCTCGTATTTTTCTCTATCTTGCGCTTCATTCGACAATGGTTTTTTTTTGCCTGCTCTAGTTTGAGCTCAAAGGCCTTTGAGGCGACCTTAGTACTAGTGACATCTTTCTCTTTTCGCCACTCTTCTAGCGCGAGGAGACCATGCATGCTCCTATAAGGACCCTATAAGCCACTTTTCCTTCTTTTTAATTCGCGCACGTCTGGATTTTGAGTCACTATTAATTTTGGCTCTAACTTTTATATTTGATTGGTTTTTTTAATATCTGGCTAACTATCAACCTTTGTCTGGTTGCTCACATTTTATATTCAGTCGATCTTCTACATTAGATCCGACCGGGAATCCTTGATATACGGTCGAATATATTATATGTTCGGTTCGTCATTATTGTATTGATTCTTTTTTCCGAAACTAGATGCTATTATTGGTGCTCAGAATGCCAATCCGGATCGTATTTATGTCTGATTCATAAATACAAGCAATTCCATTTTCTATAATATTACTTATTTAATGGTACCACCTCTTGTCTTTTATACACATATTCGATCTAATTACGATTAGATCAAAATTAGATCTGGTTTAATGATACGTGTATATTAAACAAAGACCATAGGATTTACAATGTAGTGCGCAGTTACAACGTAGTTTGTAATTGACATTGGGTGCGGCACTATAAGATGTATATCCTTAAATAAAGTTTCTAGTCAAAATTTACTAACACGGGTCGGTTAGTAAAATCCGCTGAGACCAGTACATGTCATATATCGTGACTTGGTCGGATGGTTTATCCCAATGAACCATGAGTCTCAGGAGACTCGTATAGATATGTAGGTGTTTATTTGATAAACACTGAACGACTCACAGAAAATTTCCTAATAGATGGTACAATAACGTCAATAGGAATATTTTCGAGTTGAGCGAGCATAGTGGTCATTTGACTTGAGATACCACAGTAGGAAATACGAGTTATCCTCCACACATTGATGGCAGTCACGTCAATGGTCTATTCATGATCAGACCTCCGCCTGTTCGTTGGGTGTGGACTGATGCTCATGATATCCAGTGTGTATCTAGAGAGGATATGTAAGTCTTGTGTACAGGGCATATACATCCTTCATGTGTTTACGATCTAGTAGATCCATGGTTGTGGTATAACTTTGGAAAATAGTTCTGAATGTTATTTAGAGATTGTAAATTGAAAGTTGACTATATTATATCGAACAGATTTGACGTTTTCATCTATATCCCAGGTATAATATGGATAGCATGTGATGGAATGATTATATATATACAATGACCTCGACATGCATAGTTTAGCGAGATTGTCTGTGGTCGTCATAATTCATGAGTGGGTGAAATATGGACATGAAATTGGATTTCGTGACAGATAAACCTAAACTTAGAGAGTTCCACTGATGAGCGAAAAATATATCAATATTTACCGCCCCTTTTACTTAATATTTTGGTTAATTTCCTGAGTTTTTGAACATTTTGATGTGTTTTAGTTTATTTTGCAGATAAAATAAAATTGGGACTCAATGGAATTATTTAGGATGAGATATGGAACAAATAAGGGTAAAAACTGGACTTGACAATTTGATTTGAAGATTAGAAACTTGAAATGGCGTTCTCACGAATTACAATTTCGGAAATTTCAATTTTGCGCAATTATCGTATTTTGGCCATAACGTTTTACTCCGATATCAGATTTAGGTGATTCAAGTTCTAGATTAAAGAAGAATCAAAGATTGAAAACTTTAAAGTTCATAATAATTTCGAATTCTGAAGGTTCCATGACCGAAATTGATAAAATATTCGGAAGTATGTTCTGTGTAATTATTTAAGTCATTTTCAAAATAATAATAAAAAATTGTCAAACTTCCACCAAACATGCTTACATGTTTGGTGGAGGACTCAGTGCCATGTTTGGTGCCATATTTGATACATGTTTGGTGCCATATTTGGTGGATCAATAGGTGGAGAAATTGGTGGAAGCCTTAAGATTTGCCTATAAATACCAAGCAAAACTTTGTAAATTTTTCATGCTTTTTTTGGAGGAATTTATCCTAGAAAACCTAAAGGAAAGTATCTTGTATATTTATTCAAGTTTTCTTATATTTTCTTTTTATTTAATTAATAAAATTTTGTGTGTTTTCATTTGCAGCATGAGCAGGTAATCTCATTCTGCTGGGGTGAAAATGTGAGACTTTTAATATCATAAATTAGATTAGTCTCCTTTATTTTAATTAAAATTTAGATTAATTAGTTTCCGCCTATATAGCCGGTTTAGGTGACAACCTTATTTACCACCTATATGGTCGGTTTTACATTTCAGACGTAGTTTCCGCCTACATGGTCAGTTTAGGTAATAATCTTGTTACCGCCTATATGGTCGGTTGGATTTAATTGAGACAAATGGAATTACCGCCTTTATGGTCTGGTTAAATATAATTAATTAATCGGTAAACATTGACAATAATGGAGATTTCTAATTTTGAAATATTAAAAATGGATCCTCTAACCCTCATCATTTTCTTTTATTGTACTTTTATCTTTTCACTTTCCAGCATTTACTTTATTTAATTTCCAGCATTTACTTTATTTCTTTTATTTCATTTAAGTTTTCATTAGCCTTGGATATGTGTCGTAACTAAGCCCGTTATTTGGGGTTATGATGAATTCCAATATCACCGGTTTATAAGGGGTTATTTTATAGTCTGGGTAATATAAGCGTTTACTTATTAAGTCTTAAGCTTAATGCTTCTTTTTAACTGGTCATTGAAAAGATTGATCGGGTAAACTTAAAATAAACTTGACAAAAGAATTTTCGGTTTTAGCCTTAGACTTAATAGCCCACGATCTTCATTGATGATAGAAACCCTTTAATAGAATTCCTTACAGGATAGACATATACTTGTCGGGCGAGGGTAATCACAATTGAAACTTATTCTTAATGAATTCAGGTAACTTGGTTGACATAGACATATGATTAATTGGATTACACTGGGTATTTGCATTTGACCATCGATGGAGGCTTTTGCTAAATTTCGTGTTCCAGGTTAGTAAACCAATAAATTACACAAACATAAAATAAATACTTCATCTTTTAAAAGATATTGGGAAGATTCACATCCATGTATAATTTAATTATCTTGAATTTTTATCAATCTACTTTTGCGCAATTTCATTTACTTGTTTTAATTTAAAGTCATCATTCCAATCAAAGAATCAATCTATTATATACTTGTAAAAATTTGGCTTCATAAATTAATAGTTTAGGTATTAAGTCCTTGTGGGATCAATACTTTTTATACTACTTGAACGATACGTGCGCTTGCATTATGCGCGTGTGATTGCACCGGTCAAGTTTTTGGTGCCGTTGTCGGGGGCTTATTTATCTTTCACTATTAGTTTTGGGGTTAAATAAGTTACTTGTGTCTAATTTCGTTTTACTTATTATTTCTGTTTTCTTGTGTTTCAGGTTCTCAGACACTACATGAGACGAGCTAGAAGCATTGAAATCTGACCGCTTGACCCATATATTGAAAGAACCATCAGACTATTGAGAAAGAAAAGGTGAGAAGTGCAAGAAGCACTGATCAACATGGAACCTGAACCTTTAGAGGTTGCATCACCAATTCCCATTCGAGACAGAACCATTCCGGTGGTTGACGGCTTCATTTCTTGTATTGTACTTCCTCCCTTATCAGCAAAGGTGTGTGATATCAAAACATGTATTCAGATGATCCAGCAGTCAATTCAGTTTGAGGGGAATGCAACTGAAGATCCTAATGCTCACATCAGCAGCTTCCTAGAAGTTTGTGGCACTTTCAATTACAATCGAGCTGCTGAAGAAGCAATGAGACTATATGTTTTCCCATATTCCTTGAAAGACAGAGCTAAAGCTTGGCTACATTCGCTACCAGCAGGTTCTATCTTAACTTGGAACACTCTAGCCACTAGATTTCTTGCAAAATATTTTCCACCAGCCAGAACTGCAAAGTTTAGAAATGACATCACATCCTTTGTGCAACATGATTCAGAATCCCTCTGCGAAGCTTGGGAAAGTTACAAGGATTTACTCAGAAAATGTCCTCACCATGAGATTGTAAAATGGCTACAAGTCCAAACTTTATATAATGGACTTTCAGGACTGATGAGAACCACAATCGATGCTACTGTTGAAGGAGCTTTAATGGCAAAATGAGAAGATCAGGCCTGGGACCTAATTGAAGAAATGGCCAACAATAATTATTTGTGTCCAACAAAAAGGAGCATGATCCAATGAATTGCAGGAATCCACGAAGTTGGAGCTAACACAGCAATGAATGCCAAGCTGGAGCAGATGTGTAAATGCCTGGAAACACTCAGCACGTAAGTTGTAAACATTGCCGGAGCCATAAATTCACCATATGGAGGAGCACCAGAACCAAACCAACGTGAAGAAACGGTGAATTATGTCAATAATTTTAAAACAATCCATATTCCAACACCTACAACCCAGGGTGGAGGAATCATCCCAATTTTGCATGGAGCAATAATTCAGGGCAAAAGAACAATTTACCACCTGGATTCCAACAACAAAATAATGGCCAGGAGTTTGGAAAAGAACTAGAAATGAAAGAATAGATTGCAGAGATGTTCAAAAGCAACAAACAACATATGATGTTATGTTTCAAAGCCAATTTGCTTCCATTAAAGCACTAGAAAATAAAATTGGACAAATAGCTAATTCTCAGAATTACAGACCTCCAGGAAACCTCCCTAGCAACACAGAACCAAATCCAAGGAATAGAGGGAATGAGCAATGTCAAGCCATTACTTTGAAAAGCGGTAGTGGTAATCAAATCCTTCACTCGTATAATGCAAACGCACATATCGTTCAAGTAGTATAAAAATATCAATAACACGAGGACTTAATTCCTATTGTTGTTATTAATTATTGATAATATTTATTTACATGTGTCTAATTATAGGGAGAAGAGAATAATTACTTTTGGTTTGTTGAATGTGGATTTGCTGAACAAATAAATAAATAAAAACACAAAAGAAAACACTAAGGAAAATAACAAAAGACACAAATATCTAGGGTCGTGTCTCTATAAAATATTATTCTGATGATGAGTTTATTATCTTATATATGTGTAATAAATCAGTTTACTAACCTGGAACACGAAAATATGCAAAATCCTATGTTGATGGTCAGATGCAAACACCCAAATAACCCAATTAATCATATGTCTATGTTAATCAAGTTATCTGAATTCATTAAGTTCAAGTTCCACTAGTGGCTACCCCCGTCCGACAGGTATATGTATATCCTGTAAGGAAATCTATTAAAGGGTTATCTATCCTCAATGAAGATCGTGGGCTATTGAATCTAAGGCTGAAACCTAAAATCCCTTCGTCAAGTTCATTTTAAGTTTATCACATCAATCTTGTTGGTGATCAAGCAACAAGAAGCATTAAGCTTAAGATTCAATAAACAACTAAAAAATTACTCACTATATAATTAAATCAATTATTAAGCATGTGAATATTATAATTTATCACTTCCCTAGAATAAAAATAAAATAATGGGTTAGAGGATCCACTCTTACTATTTCTAACTTAGAAATCTCCTTTATTATATTATAGAAATTATCAGTGATATTATCAACCGACCACATAGACGGTATCCTGATTAAGTCAGATTTTCAATTAAGTCCAACCGACCATAAAGGCAGTGTTATCATTTATCCATAAACCAGCCATATAGGAGGTGATTATCTGTCAACTAAAGACCGACCATATATGCGGTGTCACATTATGTCAAATAAATAAAACCATTCATTAAGGTGGTATAACCTTTAGTCCATATTATTAAATTATAATTTCCATATTATAATTAAGGTAGATTAATCTAAACTAAAATAATAAAAGTTTCACTCTTCCCCCGCAAAAATTTAATCACTAAACATAAAACAAAAGAAAAGAAAAGAAACTATTACTATTACTGAAAATAAAAAACAAAATTAAAATACTGAAAATAAATACAAACAAGATGTAATCCTTAAATTCCTTACAAAAACCTAAGGAAAGCATGAGAATTACAAATGAAATGGCTTGGTATTTATAGGCAAAGAAAAGACTTCTACCAATTTCTCCACCAAACACTCCACCAAACATGGCACAAAACACTTCATCAAACACTCCACCAAACATGACACCAAACATGGCACAAAACACTCCATCAAACATGTTTGAATGTGGATTAAATATAAATGGCAGACTTTATTACCGCCTATAAGGTCGGTTTAAATATAAATCACTTTACCGCCTATATGGATGGTTTTATATGTTTAACATAACAGAAAATAATTTATATATTATAATAAGTGAGATTCTTAGGTTTGAAATATTAAATGTGGATCCCTTAATCCCATTATTTTATTTTTAGGGAAATGATGAAACACAATATTCACATGCTTAATAATTGATTTAATTATATATTAGGTAATTCTTTAGTTTGTTTATTGAATCTTAAGCTTATTGTTTCTTATTGCCTGATCACCAATAAGATTGATATGGTAAAACTTAAAATGAACTTGACAAAGGGATTTTAAGTTTCAGCCCTAGATTCAATAGCTCACGATTTTCCTTGATGATAGATAACCTTTTAATAGATTTCCTTATAAGATAGACATATACATGTCGGGCGGAGGTAACCACTAGTGGAAATGAATCCAGGTAACTTAATTAACATAGACATATGATTAATTGGGTTATTTGAGTGTTTGCATATGACCATCGACATAGACTTTTGCATATCTTCGTGTTCCAGGTTAGTTAACTGATTTATACATATATATATAAGAAAATAAATTCATCATTAGAATAATATTGTGTGAAATCCCGACCCTAGTTATTTATGTCTTCTGTTTATTTTCCTTAGTATTTTCTTTTGTATTTTTATTTATTTATTTGTTCAACAAATCTACATTCAACCAACCAAAAATAATCATTCCCTTCTTCATTTAATTAGATACCTGTAAATAAATAATATCAGTAATTAATAACAAAATTAGTAATTAAGTCCTCGTGGGATCAATATTTTTATACTACTTGAACGATACGTGTGCTTACGTTATACGTGTGTGATTACACCAGTCAAGTTTTTGGCGCAGTTGCTGGGGACTTATTTTTCTTGAGTTATAAATTTGGAGCTATCTATTTTACTTGAATATAATTTTATTTATTTTTATTTGTAATTTTTTATTTAATTTTTTTGTTTTTCAGGTGGTTGACATGGATCTTAGTTGGGTGCTAAAGGGACTACGAGTTTTATGAGGAGAAGATACACCCCAAATCAGAGAACAGCAGTCCAATTTTCTGAGGCCTATTGTACAGCCCAACAATTATAACTGGATGTCAGAAACAATTAATACTATATTTGCTCAACAGAACGCAATGGGGAGATGAAAGATATGTGATGGTAACCACCCGAGCATAAACCACTACTATAATTCAGGGTGGCGGAACTATCAGAGATCTTCATAATGAACCAGCATATTTCCCTGACCCATATTTTTCATCTTATCCACCATCCACCTACGATCTTCATCAAGAACCAGAACAATATTCACCAGAGGAAAAAAACAGATGATAAAAGAGATGGTGGACATGCTCAAGAAAAGTAATGAAAAGTGGGATGCAATGTTTCAGAGTCAAGAGGCAACTATCCATAGACGGACTGATCAAACGAGGCAATTAATAAAAAACCAGAGCTACATACCTCAAGAAGTATTTTCAGATGACACTGATGAAGCCTTCGAGTACCAAGTATTTCACGATGACACTTTAGCAGAGGAGGAGGCTGAGCAGTATCAAGAATTTGAGGTATCAGTTCAAGAGCCCGAACCAGCAAAGTCTCGATTTGATTTTTATTATTCGGACTCTAAAGAGGATGAAGAAACAGAGATTTTTGTGCCAACAAAAATTAAGGATGAAATTCTATATCCTCAAAATGAAGATCTTGGAACATGCATTACACAAATATTTGAAGAAGAGCTGTCTGAGCCAGTAATATAAGAGGATGAAGACCTAAAATTTAACATCTCTCTATATCCTTAGGTTGACACTAGTGGAACATGCACTTCAATGACAGATGAAGACTCGAATATGGAAATCTTAAAATTCATCTGTGAAGAAAAGGTGGAGCAAGATACAGAACAAACGGATGAGCAAATGACCAACCAAACTGAAGATCTTGGACATTCAGGAGAAACATCACTGTTTTAGCGAGTATAGATCAAAGACATCACCCAAAAGTTTGACATAATGGAATCTCCATTCCTAGTCAAACACCATACGAGACCTCCTGACTTTCTTTCCGGAATCATTGGAGCGACAAAGTTTAAGAAGGTGGCACGCGCACTGAATGAGATAAAATTCTTTATGCCACTTCACTGTTGGAAGAGATCCTTCAAAAGCAACGCTCACATGATTGTCTTTAATCGAACATCTAAGATGACGCTGAAACCTCCTTGAAAGATTGACGACAAACACGTCTGGCTGAAGACGAAAAATTTAGCGCTAGTAGGGAGGCAACCCATGCAATAATTTTAATTTTATTTAAAATTTTTTTTTATGTATACCTGTTGTAGAATTTTAAATTTTATGTGTCATTTTTATAAGGGAAAACATTGACGGGATATTTTAAGGCAAAGTGAGCCACTGCAAGCGGGATTATCACGGAATAAATTTGACAAAATCGCGAGGATAAAAAATCAATCCAGTAAAGACGGCAGTGTAAGGAGTCAACTCTTGATACGCGTCCCACTGGATTTATTCGTCGAAAGACATGATTTTGCCCAAAAAATCCTACGTCGCGATACAAAACAACCTATGTGTCGTGACATAGAGGCCTAAAGATAGAAACCATAACCCTAGAAGCTGAGCGTCGCGACCTAAGAACAATATGTGCGTCGCGATGCGTAAACGATACAGCCCCTAAAACCAGCAGCCGACGTTTATTCTATTCACTTTCAACTTTCATCTCCTTTGTTGTTCTTCATTTTCTCTGAAATTCTTTCACCCAAAAACACAATTTCCCCCCTAAATCACTCAAAAAACTCAATTTAAACTACAAATCCTTCACTTCCCCTTAAAAAATTTCGATTTCCTTCATTTCCTCTCGACCAAATGAGCATTTCAGATTCGGTTTGGAGCTCCAGAAATCCATAAAACACTTGGATCTGAGATTCTTCATCACGGTCTGGGTGAACTGGTGGTTTGAGGTTTGTGAATTTGGTAAAAATTTGGTAGCGAGGTTAACTTGTATATTTGGTGAATTTTGATTTGTGGATTGTGAAATTGGTTGAATTTCATAGACTTGGGGGCAAAATGTAAGGTGTTGAAAGGAGTTGATATTTGAAGTGATAGATTTAGGTCGTAATTTGGGGAAATTTTCAATTTTTAGGGGAGTTTCTATTAAAATTTATGTAAATTTTAAATATTGAAAAGATGGCACCCAAGCGAGTGAAGACCTCAGTGACTACCGAACCCAGTTTCGATGCTACCAAATTTGTCTCGGTAGTCACTGAAAAGTGATACGAAAAGAGAATGGGCCACAAGGTTCCAATCATGGCGAGAGGTTTCGAAATTAACGCCGGACAATTCCCAGACATTGATAGGGTCATAGCTACTAGACACTGGAAAAAGCTTTGCCATCAGTCTCACACGGCCTGTGTTCCTATTGTTCAGGAGTTTTACGCCAATGCTTACGAGCATCGGGCGTTTAAGATGATGGTGAGAGGACAACATGTGATGTTTGATGGAACGACCATTAATAGGTTTTATGGGTTACCAAATATTGAAGCCGATGAATATTCGACAGCAAAGAATGACATAGATATGACTCATCTAACTGAGACCCTTTCCAACCTCACTGCTACATGGGACATGAGTAGCAGTGGGAAATATTTGAAGATGAGTTCTAAGTACCTAAGACCTGAGGCTAAGGTATCGTTTCACTTCCTTACCTGAACATTGCTGTCTGGGACCCATATCACCAACGTTACAAAGGAACGTATGATCCTGTTGTACTATTTGTTGGAGGGCTATACTATTGATGTTGGTGAGATGATTGTGGCCAACATAGTTAGAGCTGCAAGATCAACACAGGCTGGCCTGTTATACTGTTATTTGATTTCATCTTTATGCACGCTGGCCAGGGTCCCTGCTGACCCTAGAGAAGAACTGACGCAACCTACAACTGCATTAACCACCTGAATCATCCAACAACTACGTGCAGAGAGACATGCTCCTACCAGAATATCCTCTTCAGCACCTGCACCACAACCACAACAACAACCTCAACCATCGCAAAGATCATCGTGACCTCGCTCATTAACACAACGAGTCACCATAATGGAATCTCAGGTGGGGTATCTGGTTCAACTGCTCCAACAAATGGCACGACATCAGAGAATGAATAATGACCAGTTTCCACAATATGTAGACATCGACAGCGAGGAGGAGGAGGCCGACGACTGAAAAGCTCACGGTAATATTGTTCCAATTTTTTTTTGGCTTTATAACTCATTGGGGACAATGCTAGGTATAGGTTTGGGGGTGTAGGTTGTTTTCATTCAATTTTTTTCGAATTTCCTTCAAATTTTTCTTTTCTGAATGTTGTGTGTTAATCTGCATATTTTATTTTTTCCTTTCCTGCATGTTTTTTTTTTCTGCATGTTGTGTGTGCTTGTATGTTTGCAAAAACATGGGTTATTTTCATTTAAATTTTTTCAAATTTCCGTTAAATTTTTCTTTTCTGCATGTTGTGTGTTAATCTGCATGTTTTATTTTTTTCCATTCTTGTATTTTTTTTTTATTTTCTGCTTGTTGTGTGTGTTGGGGATTTGGGCGATGGGTGCAGCGGAAGCGCTGTTCTGGCGAAATCGTATTTTAAAATTTTTCAAAATACCTAATAAATTATTCAATATCTAATATGAATAATTTATTCATATTTCACCAAAACCTATTTATTCAATATCAAATATTGACATAAATAAAGTTGAAAACTCACGAAACTTTTACGAAAATCATTTTTCCGTAAAATGGCCTAAAACACATTTTTGACTAAACCGACCACCCGACACTTATGGGGACTTCCCAGGTCAGGCCCAATAGTGTCAGAGCAGTTCATAGGCTGCCCGAACAGTAACGAATTCACTTTTTGGATAGCCGTCACCCAATTGGCACAAAATCCACCCGGTAACGCTGTTATTGGCCGTTTTCGCTTATTTCAACTTGGAAACACTTTTCGGCAATTGTTCCAACTCCCAAAACACATCTATTACATTCATATGACATCAAAATCATCAAATAATTTTCAATTTTACATAATCTAATCTGCAGACCAAAAATACCCAACAAACATGCTTTAAATCCAAATTTCTAACAAGAGTAATCTAATCAATCCAACACCCATTTAAAATCACCACACATGAATAACTATAGAACAATTCTAGGCATAATAAGAGTGGCTATTACACTCTATAATGGCAAAAATATTGTCAAACAATAAATTGAAATAATATTACAATAATATTGCCTAAAACTATTTCACATATGCACTTTAGCTTCCAATCCATCCATCAAACCACAAAGCCCCAAAATTTTCAGATTTGAAGAACCCTAGAACCCTTCTAGATTGTCAAGAAACAAGAAACAATATTTCAAAGCTTTGGATTTTGAAGACTTACCTTAAATCTCCAAAGTTCCTTAAGTTATATCTTGATTTTCCTTCAATTTTTGTGCTTGAATCATCAAGTCTCAATGAAACCCATTTTATTCATCTTTTTCATTTGAGTTTCACGGCAATGGATGAAGTCCACTTGATGAAGAAAACATTTTCCTCATTTAATATATGTTTGACCAAATTTTGCACTAAATAGAGGTATTTTGGTCTTTTGAAAATTAAATCAAATTTAATTATAATATACTTTATATTAACCAATCAAATTAGCACACACATAAAGTATATTTAATACATGCCATTTGGTCCAATAATAATTGGACATTTTTCATAACATTTATGGAAAAAAGTTTATTAATTAATAATTAAAATATTTAACAATTAAATATTCAAATGATTAATTAATATAATAATTATTATATATGTATTTTTATTTACAATAAATAAAAAATACGTATATTAATGGCATGCGTCAAAATTTCATTTGACGAATAATTAATGTGTATCTAATCGTATTATGTATCAAATACAAATTCACAATAATTATTAGCGGACAAAATCTCCTAATGCATGTGTTATCATTTAACTGGTTAAATGATCTGAATTAACTCATTTAATCTGGTGAAGTATCATGGATAATCAGTATTATTCATATCGAGTTGCCTAAGTGCTTAACGAGTACACTTCATATTGTGGGACTCTCTAAGTTTATGTTTATCCATCACGAAATCCAATTTCGTGTCCATAATCTACCCACTCATGGATTATGATGACCACAGATAATCTCGCTAAACTATGCAAGTCGAGATCATTAAATATGTATAATCTCTTTGTCATAGGCTATTTGTATTATACTTGGGATATATATGCAAAAGTCAAATCTATTCGATATAATAAAGTCGACTTTCAATTTACGATCTCTAAATAACACTCAGAACTGGTTTCCGAAGTTATACCACGGCCATGGATTTACTAGACTGTAAACACATACTGGATGTATATGCCCTGTACACAAGATTGACGGATCTTGTCTTGATACACACTGGATATCATGAGCATCAGTCCACCCCCAATGAACAGGCAGAGGTCTGATCATGAATAGATCATTGACTTGACTAACATCAAAGTGTGTAGGATAACTCATATGTCCCACTATTGTATCTCAAATCGAAGGACCACTATGCTCGCTCAACTCGATAAGGTTCCTATTGACATTGGTGTGCCATCTATTAGGAAACCTTCAGTGAGTCATTCAATGACTTATCAAATAAACACCTACATGTCTATACGAGTCTCCCGAGACTCATGGTTTATTGGGATAAACCATCCGACCAAGTCACGATATACGACATGTATTGGTCTCAGCGGATTTTACTAACTGACCCGTGTTAGTAAATCATTACCATGAACTTTATTTAAGGATATACATCTTGTAATGTGCTTCCCAATATCAATTCTAAACTACGTTGTAACTGCGCATTATATTGTAATTCTTAGAGTCTTTGTCTAATATACACGTATCACTGAACCAGATTCAATTTCGATTTAATCGTAATCAGATATCTAATCGCAATTAGATCGAATAAGCGTATAAAAGATAAGGGACTACCATTAAATTAGTAATATTATGGAAAATAGAATTGCTCGTATTTATGAATCAGACATAAATGTTATCCGAATTGGCACTCTGAGCACCAACCATAACAGTGTGTGCTTGTATGTTTTCAAAAAAATTAAAAAAAAAGGCGTCCAATGATTTGATTGTTTATCTTAGTTAAAAGTTTTAGGAAAAGATAAATGCTAATTTCACTTTTATCCCTATTTTGAATTCCATTTCTAGGTCAGACTCGTACGCACTAAAAAATAGTTTTGTGAGCAGTTAAATAATAAGGAATTAACAAAGTGATTAGTTGAAATAATCGGTGGTTGATGAATGACCGTTTGCCTGAGTTTCTATTTCTGTCTACAATTATTTATTATGTGAGGTATGTAGAAAAAAATAAAAAAAATAAACTTAACCAAGCAAGTACTTAGTAACCGGGCATCTTACCTCAGTAAGCAGTGATAGTTCACGTCAAACGAGAAAGCTTATGTTTGTTTAATAAACATCTGAGATCCAAGTGATTAAGTCCTTAGGGGTGTCTTAACACCTATTGCCCTAAAGCCATTTGGTTTGGGAGTCACTGACCTAAAGCTTGCTACATAGATTAAAGATGATGTATATAAATAAAAAAAAAAAAAAATTACATACCTCACCTGCGTTGATTGTAGTAGACAGATGATTCTCAGGTTGGTTTGACCCATTAACTACTGAGAGTTGAGACGAAATCACCTAATTGATAACTTAGAGTCGAAGCTGTTTGCAAAACTATTCACACACACAATTTGAGTTTGATTTAGATATTTTATTCAAAAGAAAGGATTTTAGTTGAAGTATGCATTTTGAAGGTTCTTCTAACTTTGATGCTAGACATTCTCTGAGGACGTTATTTATATATCTATTATTTTCTTTTCTTTTCTTTTTTCTTGTCTTTTGCTTTTGTATGCATTATTTTTGCTTTTGTGTGCATTAGTTTGACGTTTGTGGATATCGTCACTGTAAGCCCTCACGAAACTACAACTCGTCCACTAGGGACATCTAGGGGTTTAAAGGCTTGTTGCATACGCTAAATGCAATCGTGATCCCTACGAAAGTGGTTTAGTTCAATTTTAAGGATGATTATGTTATTTTATTTTATTATTTTGCTCGAGGGACTAGCAAAATGTTAGGTTTGGGGTGTGATGAGTGGTAATTATATCACTATTTTCCACGCATTTAGCCTAATATTTTGTAAAGTTTCTTGGGTTTTGTGAAAGTTTTGATGTGTTTTGCAGATAAATAAAGTTTGGGAAGCATTGGAAGCTATTCAGGGCCAAAACAATGAAAAAATGGAAAATTTGTAATTTGGGCATTGCGACACGCATCCTGCATCGTGACTGCTAACGTACGCCAAACTTGCTAATGCATAGTTGCTAAAATGCACTGCTAACGTACGTCAGATGCTAACATGCACCTGCCACATGTCATCATTACAGTAGATATGCTAATATGTGCAGTGTCACGTGTCATCATCACATGCTACCGACAATACGTGTGCCACATGTCATCATCTAATTGGACCGCATCAACCGTGTGCCATGTGTCATCTACGTGTCTGCCACGTGTCCATCACATCAGGCGCATGTCGAGTCATCCATCCACGTGTCAGCCACGTCATCATCAACCAATCATCTTCTGTCATGTATCAGCATCTCAGTGGACCAAATTCTACCTCGTGCCGCATGTCGAATTTCTATTGGGCTGAAATATTTGTGCGTGCCATGTGTCAACCAGTCGAGAAACCATGTGTTCATCAGCATAGCGCGTCGCGTGGAAGATAAAAAAATCTATAAACTGAGGCCATTTTCACTCCATTTATTTTCATTCTTTCCTTAAGGTTTTTATAGACGATCCCACGAGGACTTGATTCCTATTGTTATTATTAATTATTGATACTATTTATTTACAAGTATCTAATTAAAGGGAGAAGAGAATGATTGCTTTTGGTTGGTTAAATATTGACCGGCGTAATCACACGCGTATAACGCAAGCGCACGTATCTTCAAGTAGTATAAAAATATCAATCCCATGAGGACTTAATTTCTACTGTTGTTATTAATTATTGATACTATTTATTTACTATTTCTAATTTAGAAATCTCCCTTACTATAATATAGAATTTATCAGTGATATTACCGACCAGCCATATAGGCTGTATCCTCATTAAGTCAGAATTTAATTAAGTCCGATCGACCATAAATGCGGTATCATTAATTGTCCATGAAGCAGCCATATAGGCGGTAATCATCTGTCACATAAAGACCGGACATATAGGCGATGTCACATTATGTCAAATAAATAAAACCAG
Organism: Zanthoxylum bungeanum; assembly: GCA_019454045.1. Taxonomy (NCBI): domain Eukaryota; kingdom Viridiplantae; phylum Streptophyta; class Magnoliopsida; order Sapindales; family Rutaceae; genus Zanthoxylum; species Zanthoxylum bungeanum. The sequence goes on from SKCR01030892.1 coordinate 51,918, forward strand.
CCATTAAGGCGATATAACCTTTTATGTTAAATTATAATTTCCATATTATAATTAAGGGAGATTAATATAAATTAAAATGATAAAAGCTTCACCCTTCCCCCAGCGGAAAATTAAATACAAAACATAAAAGAAAATAAACTGCTACTATTACTGAAAATAAAAATGCATAAATTAAATACTGAAAATAAATACAAACAAGATGCAATCTTTAAATTCCTTACAAAAACCTAAGGAAAACATGAGAATTACAAATGAAATGGCTTGGTATTTATAGGAAAATTTAAAGGCTTCCACCAATTTCTCCACCAATTGCTCCACCAAACACTCCACAAAATACTCCACTTAACACTCCACCAAACATGCAAGCATGTTTTGTGGAAGTTTGACAATTGTAAATTGTCATTTTCCATTTTTTTTTATTTTTTGATAATGACTTTAGTAATTACATAAAACACATTAGATTATTCGTTAATTTCGATCTTGAAAACTTCGGAATTCAAAAATATTTAAAATTTAAAAGTTGTATATCTTTGAGTCTTCTTTAATATGCAGCTTGAATCAGCTCAATCGGATATGGGATGAAAAAGTTATTGTCAAAATACCAAACTTGTAAAAAACTGGAATTTAGGACTGCACTTCGTGACGCGTACAACAAATTTTTGTTTTTGACATTTTTTCCTTCGGATTTCATTATTTTAGCCCCGAATTGATTCCATTAAGTCCTAATATTATTTTATCTGTAAAATAAACAAAAACACATCAAAACGTTCATAAAACTCGAGAAACTATACAAAATATTAGGTTAAATGAGTGGGAAATAGTGATATAATTATCACTCATCAAACCTTCAAATCTAACATTTTGCTAGTCCTCGAGCAAAAGAACAAAATAAAATAACATAAACATCTTTAAAATAAAATTAAGCTAAGCCACTTTTGTAGGGATCACGGTTGCATTTAGCATATGCAACAAGCTTTTAAACCCCTAGGTGTCCTTAGTGGACGAGTTTTAGTCTTGTGAGGGCTTACAGCGACGACACCCACAAACGTCTTATAAAAGTAGAAAGATAGTAAAACTAATGCACACAAAAGCAAAAAGATGAGAGAAAAGAGAATAAAAAAGTTAGTGACTAAACAGGTGAAACTTCTACTCTAAGTTAGTAGTTGTTTTCTTTCTTTCTAAATTATCAATAAGTAAATTCTCCGATTATTTTTACCATTCTTCATATACACAACAAATAAAATATTAATCAACTCATTTTGCCCACAATAGTCACAAGTGCAATTGAGAAGAGAGTAATATTTTTGTCCTAAAATTTTATCAGAATTCCCACCTTTTTGTAGCAATGGAATAATTTTTTTTCCTGATTTTTCTTGATTTTTTCTTTGATTTTTGATTTTTTTATTTATTTATATACAATATCTTCTGTTTATGTAGCGAGCTTTGGGCCAGTGGCTCCCAAACCAGTTGGCTTTAGGGCACTAGGTGTTAAGATACCCCTACGGACTTAATTACTCGGATTTCAGATATATATATATATATATATATATATATATATTATATATATATATATATATTTGCAACATCTTCGATCCATGTAGCGAGCTTTGGGCCAGTGACTCTCAAACCAATTGGTTTTAGGTTTTAGGACACTAGATGTTAAAACACCCCTACAGACTTAATAACTCGGATCTCAAGAGTTTTTTCACACTTTTTTTGCTCATTTTTTTACTCCATTACCATTTATAGATGCTTCCTCTAATTAAACTAGAGCACTGAATATTAAAAACTTTTCAATTATAGCTCATGTCCGTATGTTACCATTCATGTTGATAATACCTGTCAACTGAGCATATAAAGATTCATTTTAGTCAGTTTTATGGAGAATTCACAAATTAAATAATTCAAAAGGAAATAAACACAAATTAAATTGTTTCGAAAATGAGTTTGAGATACGTATCAAGAGTGGAAACTCCTTACACATCTATCTCTCACCAATTTCACATGATTAATCAAGTTAAAAAAAAAACACAAAATATTTTTTTGATTTTTTGTAAAATTTTTCATTTTTTTTAAATTTTTCGAAAAAATTTGGACAAAAAATAACAAAATAAAAATAAGATACTATTAACTATTCTCCGCCCCCAAACCTAAATGAGACATTGTCCCCAATGTTTGAAAAAGTAGAAGAAGAGTTTAGAAGATAATATCTGGTTAGCTGAAATTCTACGAAAAATTACTGATTAAGATCTCTGTCCAATTTATGCTTTTTTCCACGATCGCTATCTGATCAGTTTAACTTGGAAAGAATGGGGTCGATTTTTGGTTCAAAGGGTAGGATTTCGTCAATTAATTCTTCGGCCTTTATTGCAGTCAGGAAAATATATTGTACTGATTTTGTGACGAAATCATATCTTTTGACTTCCGTAAGAAATAAAAACAGAAAATCGAAAAAATGATCAATGTTAAGTAATCCAATGGGCTTCCGATGAATGTTCAAGTGCGCCCTGTTGGTTTCTATTGATGTCCCAAGATCATTTTAAGCCATGAAATAGAATGAATATTATAAAGAAATGTGGCGGAAACACACTTACAATGATCGGCTTGGATGTGATGCTCAACAAAATTTTCCTTCCCTTCAAGCTTTGAATTCGGCAAAGAGAAGCTTTGTTGAAGATTATCTACAAGCCCCAAGCTTTAAGGATTCCAAGCTCTAAGATTCGGTTCCTTATCACCTTGTATGATCCACTAATGTGCTAGCAAGATGGAAGAAAGAAAAATGATCTTCTTTCCCCTTAAGAGAGCTCTCGGCCAAGCTCAAGAGAGAGAGAAAAAGTTTGCAAGTTTTGTGTTTTTTTCTAAAACAAATTATGCCTAAACTGCTTTACCAAAAGTTGTATATCCTTTTCCAAAATTTCAAAAACAATTTTGGAGCCAAAATTTGCATTAAATGCCTACAACCACCTCCATCATGAATAGTGATTGCATGTCACTCACCAAAAAGGTGACAAGACATCCATCACTAAAGTGACAAGTGATGTGACTCGCGATGTGACTTATGGGCCCCACTCGATTCAAAATGCGAGTGGGCCTGCAAACACTTCCGGGCTCGGTTTCGCCAATTCCGAATTAACGAACTTCCATCACGACGTAATTAAATAATTATGCCTAGCGAAATTACTATTCACGTCGCTAACGAATTAATTCTAAATTAACTCGTTTGCCCGAATTAAAATCTTATTTTAATTCCGCGTTGAAATCCACTTTCCTTTAATATATCGAATATATTATTTTGTCGATTAATTCCAAATTAATCTTTCTCTCTCTTCAAATAGTACTTTATCCAAGATAAAGTTTCTCCGCAATTAATCCCAGATTAATTATGCTCGAATCATACGTCATCGGTGAATCTTCGGGAAGCGACCCAAGAAATCCCTGCATATGTTGGCAGTAAATACGGTCGTCGGACTATCCGAACACGTACGTACCTTGTACTACATTTTTACCGATTTACGAGACAAGGTTGGCTTTGACCGGCATAATCACACGCGTATAACACAAGCGAACGTATCGTTCAAGTAGTATAAAAAATATCAATCTCACGGAGACTTAGTACCTAATCTATTAATTTTATGAGGTCAAGTGATTACTAGTATCTAACAGGTTTGTTTGATTGTTTTGAAATGACGATGATTCTAAATTTAAAACAAGTAAATGAAATTGCGTGAAAGTAGATTAATGAAAATTCAATTTATAAAACTATCTAGGGTTGTGAATTCTTCCAATATTATTTAAAGATGAAGTGATTATATTATAGTTGGGTAAAATATTGATTTATTAATCTGGAACAATAATCTATGTAAAAGCCTCTTCCTATGGTCAATTACAAATACCTAGTTTAATCCAATTGAACCATATGCCTATGTCAACCAAATTACCTAGATTCATTAAGATTTAGTTCCAATTATGACTACCCGCGCCTAACAGGTATATTCCTATCCTGTAAGGAAATCTATTAAATGGTTATCTATCCTTAAGGAATATCGTGGGCTATTGAGTCTAAGATCTTTAAACTTAAAATCTCTATGTCTAGTTCATTTTAGGTTTACCTAATCAATTTTATTAGTGGCCAGTTAATAAAAAACATTAAGATTATGACTTAACAAATAACTCTTTTAATTACCCAAACTATAATCCAACCCCTTATAAACCGGTGATATTAGATTTTATCACAACCCTAGATAACTAACTTAGTTACAACACATAGCTAAAGCTGGTAAAAACTTAAAAACATAAAGTAAAATTGCTAAACAGTAATTGTGGAATAATAAATTGCAATAAAATGAAATGCTAAGGTAAAAGGAATTAACTTCTACTATTTACTATTTAGATATCCCCCATAATATAATATATATACTTGTGATAATTTTGCCAACCAACCATATAGGCGGTAACCTAATTAAGTCAAATTAAGTCCAACCAGCCATTAAAGCGGTAATATTTGTCAATAAACCAGCCATAAAGGCGGAATAATAAATAAATCAGCCATAAAGGCGGAACAATAATTAAACCAGCCATAAAGGCGGAACAATAATTAAATCAGCCATAAAGGCGGAACAATAATTAAACCAACCGACCAGTATGGCGGTATCCTCATTAAGTCAAGTTTAACCAGATTAAATTGAATAACCAACCGACCAGTATGGCGGTATCCTCATTAAGTCAGGTTTTAAATAGTTTATATATTATATTTTAAGGGAGATTAATCTAAATAGCAATAATAAAAAAATTACCTTTTTACCTTAGCATGGAGAAGTTACTCCCTCATGGATGAATAGTAAAAGTAAAAAAATTTAAGAAAGTAAAATTACTATTTATAGAAGAAAATTACTATTACAAAACGTAATTAAAACTGAAATTTTAAAGAAACTAAGAAGAGAACTCCCTATTTACATTAGAGAATTCATAGAAATTGGTACATTTGAAACTGAAAATTCGAGCCGAATTTATAGGCCCGAGTAAGGGGAGCGCGTCGAGCTGCGCAAGCTTTGCGCGTCGCGACGCGCTGACGTGGCAGCCCCTGATTGGCTGCTCGGCATCTTATCTTGACACGTGGCAAGGCGGATGAATTGATAAGGTGACACGTGGCAAGGCGGATGGCTGAAGTCGGCTCATTGAATTTTTGACACGTGGCATGTAGCGCACGTTAGCGGATTGCTTGTGATGATGACACGTGGCACGGCTCACGTTAGCAAAGTCAAACTTGTCAATCTTTGAATTGTTGACCTGGTGCACGTTAGCCGCCACCGGCGCACGTTAGAGGTCGGGACGCCGAGGGTTTCGGTGTCGGGATGCTCCAAAATTACCAAAATACCCTTTTTGCCAAATTTCACAGTTTTGCTCCAAATCACCTCCAGAATGTCCTGAAACTTTATTTATCTACAAAATAACACAAAACACATCAAAATATTCACAAAACTCAAAAAACTATATAAATTATCAAGTTAAATGAGTGGGAAATAGTGATACATTTATCACTCAACACACCCCCAAACCTAACATTTTGCTAGTCCTCGAGCAAAATAAAATAACATAATAAAATATAACTAAGCCACTTTCATAGGGATCACGGTTGCATTTAGCATATGCAATAAGCCTTTAAACCCCTAGGTGTCCCTAGTGGACGAGTTGTAGTCTCGTGAGGGTTTACAGCAATGATACCTACAAACATTTTATAAAAGTAAAAAGGTAGTGAAACTAATGCACATAAAAGCAAAAAGACAATAGAAAATAGAATAAAGAAGTTAGTGACTAATCATGTGAAACTTCTACTCCAAGTTATTAGTCGTTTTGTTTCATTTTAAATTATTGAATAAGTAAATTCTCCGATTATTTTTACCATTCTCCATATACATAACCAACAAAATATTAAACAACTCATTTTACCCATAACAGTCATAAGTGCAATTGATAAGAGAGTAATATTTTTGTCCTAAAGTTTTATCAGAATTCACACCTTTTGTAGTAATGGAATAAATTTTTTGATTTTTCTGATTTTTTTCTTTGATTTTTTCTTTATTTGTTATTTATATACAATATATTCCATCTATGTAGCGAGCTTTAGGTTGGTGGCTCCCGAACCAGTTGGCTTTAGGGCACCAGGTGTTAAGACACCCCTACGAACTTAATTACTCAGACTTCAGATATATATATATATATATATATATATATATATATATATATATATATATATATATATATATATATATATATATATATATTTCAGCATCTTTGATCCATGTAGCGAGCTTTGGGCCAATGACTCCCAAACCAGTTTGTTTTAGGGCACTAGGTGTTAAAACACCCTTACAAACTTAATAACTCGGATCTCAGACATATATATATTTTATTCCATCACTTTTTTGAGATGCTTCCTCTGAATGAACAAGAGTACTGGATATTACAAACTTTTCAATTTTAGCTCATGTCCGTATGTTACCATGTATGTTGATAATACCTGTCAATTGAGTATATGAAGATCCATTTTAGTCAGTTTTATGGAGAATTTAAAAATTAAATAATTCAGAAGGAAATAAACAAAAATTAACTTGTTTTGAAAAATGGGTTTGAAATACGTATCAGGAGTGAGAATTCCTTACACAGCTATTTCTTACCAATTTCACCTTGATTAGTCAAGTAAAAATGCAAAATATTTTTGTAATTTTTTAAAATTTTTCAATTTTTTTGTATTTTTCGAAAAATTTTGGACTAAAAATAAAAACACAATACAAAAACAAGATACTATTAACTATTCCTCACCCCCAAACCTAAATGAGACATTGTCCCCAATGTCTTAAACAGTAGAAGAAGAGTTTAGAAGATAGTACCTGGTTGGCTGAATTACTACAAGAAAATTAAAGGTTAAGATCCAGATTTATTCGACGCTTCTTACCACGATCATCTTCGGACCATTTTATCTTTGACAGGATAGGATCAATTTGTGGTTCAAAGGCCAAGATTTGGTCAAGCAAATTCTGGGCAGTTCTAGCAGTGAAAAGGAGTTCCTTAAGAGGTTTTGTCACAAATCCATTTCTTCGGGCATCCTCAAGAAACACACAAAGAAAATCATAAAATCCATCAACATTATACAGCCCAATTGGTTTCTGGTGTATGTTCAAGTTCGCCTAAGATAGCACTATAAAAATTTCCTCCAATGTGCCCAAGCCTTCTGGCAAAGCAATAAAAGCATCAGCACGGTTAATCATTTCGACCAGTCGTTCAGACATACCTGGCACAATTAGTTCTTCTCTGTTTGATGGTCCAATAAGATTTGCCTATGCCAAAGGTTTTGGGATGATTCCCAAAATTGAACTGCCTATATCATGTACGGCCTTTGAAATGGTCCCCATAAGTCCAAGATTGCCTCCGCCATATATTAAGTGCATATTATTTTCAGCCATGACTCGACCCAATTCTTGTGCTGCCTCTATGTATTGTGGATTAGTACCAACACTAGTACCACAAAACACACAGATGTTTTCAACTTGTCTTCTTGAAGTGGCTTCCATTTTTTACTCTGGATGTCTTCAAAAGTGCAATGATGAATTGAATTTATAGAACCTGAAAAAGGTGAGTAATAATAGCACTAGTACCTGCCAGATGACAATTATTAGTTAAACATTAAAATAAATCATGATAGTCAAAAAGGTCTGGATCTTGTCGAATAAAATAAAAGAAAACAACAAAACAAATTACAATTTATTAGGAAAAGACAAAGAGATATAATATTTGCAAGAATTTACAGCTTGATTAACGTCTATGCGTCAGGAACAAGCTTCCCATCCAATTTTCTTATAAATTGGCAAAATGGTCTTTTTGAGTCAGATTCCCAAGACTTAATTGTTGTCTTTCTTTTTGAAATTGTGTGTGTAACCTGTGAATGGCTATATGAATATATCCACTGGAATGCGTCTCAAGAGTCGAAGATATATCATCTACAGACTCCTTACTCAAGCCATCCCTAATGAATTTAATTTTATCTTCATGATTATCAGACACCATTCCTAAAGAACAACAACGAGTATTGCAATTCCAACAAGCACATTCGAAACAAACACCCATTTTCTTAGCTCTACGTTTCTTTGCATAGGTGCTTCTTCCAAAACCAGGTAAATAAGAACTACAAGTCTCAGAATACTCACCTGCTAAACGGACTCGTGCTTCGATTACCCAACAAATATCAGTAGGAATACCTTTGTTCATCAATAGTCTCATTCGTTCCAAGCGAGCTTTGTAAACTTTCAACAGAGATTTTTGAGGGAGATAAGGAAATTGCTTGTGAAGATTTATGAGAACTTCTTCCATCTTGAAATGTCTTAACCTGCAAAAACTAAACACACAAAATAAAATCACACCAAATTGCAATATATACAAAAATTGCATGGGTTGCCTCTCTACTAGCGCTAAGTTTAATGTCGTCAGCTAGACGTGACTTCTCAAACGTTATGCTGAATCTGAAAGTGTGACACTTTCTTTTTGTAGCTCCAACGGTTCTCCCCAGTTGTGCTTGACACACTGACTATTAACCTTGAATGTGTTGTTGGTGTTGGGATCTAGTAACTCAACAACTCCATATGGTAAAACTTGAGTGATCACAAATGGATCTGACCACCTTTATTTCAACTTTCCAGGGAAACATTTCAACCTCGAGTTGTACAACAACACATGTTGCCTTGGTTTCAATTGTCTGTGCACTATTTTTAGGTCATGCCATTTCTTGGTCTTTTCCTTGTACAATTTGGCATTCTCATAAGCTTGTAGGCGAAATTCCTTCAATTCATTGAGTTGATGAAGTCTTTTCTTTCCTGCAGCTTGTGGATCAAGATTCAACTTCTTCAGTGCCCAGTACGCCTTGTGTTCAAGCTCAACTGGTAGATGGCATGTTTTCCCAAACACTAATTGATATGGGGACATACCAATGGGTGTCTTGTAAGCTGTACGGTTGGCCCATAATGCATCATCCAATTTTGTAGATCAGTCTCTCTTTGTTGATCCAACGGTTCTCTCCGAGATTCTTTTGATTTCCCTGTTTGAAACTTCAACTTGCCCATTTGACTGTGGATGGTAGGCTGTGGCAACCTTGTGAGTAACTCCATATTTGGATAAGAGTGCATCAAAATATATGTTGCAGAAATGTGTGCCACCATCACAGATAATTGCCCGAGGTGTCCGAAGCGAGTGAAAATATTCTTTTTCAAGAATTTGATCACCACTTTTGAATCATTAGAGTGTAGTGCAATTGCTTCAACTCATTTTGAGACGTAATCTACAGCAACCAAGATGTACAAGTTTCCAAATGATGGAACAAAGAGTCCCATGAAATCAATTCCCCACACATCGAATATCTCTACTTCCAGAATATTTTGCAACGGTCCTTCATTTCTCCTCGAAATATTCCCCACTCTCTGACATTTGTCACATTGAAGAACAAACAAGTGAGCATCTTTAAAAATAATGGGCCAGAACAAACCTGATTGAAGGACTTTAGCTGCAGTTTTATTCCCGCTGAAGTGTCCGCCGTATGGTGATGAATGATAGTGTTGCAAAACACTGTTGACCTCTTCCTGTGGAACACATCGTCTTAGTAATTGATCAGCACATTATTTGAACAGGTACGGCTCATCCCAGACATAATGTTTGACTTCTTTGAAGAATTTCTTTCGTTGCTGAGTTGTCCATTCCAACGGCCATTTTCCTGACACTATGTAGTTGACATAGTGAGCATACCAAGGGACTTCCTGCTGTTTTATGGCAAACAGCTGTTCATCTGGAAAAGTTTCTTTGATTGACAGTTCTTTGCCAGCTGTTTCTCCATTCTCGAGCCTTGATAGATGATATGCCATTTGGTTTTCTGTTCCTTTCATGTCTCTGATCTCCACAATGAATTCTTGCAGAAGAAGTATCCAACGGATCAATCTGGGTTTGCATCTTTCTTCGCGATCATGTATTTGATTGCTGAATGATCTGTGTAGACCATCACTTTGGGACCCAATAGATAAGAGCGGAATTTGTCAAAAGCGAACACAACTGCAAGAAACTCCTTTTCAGTGGTTGTGTAGTTGAGTTGAGCTTCATTCAAAGTTCTGCTGGAGTAAAAAATGGTGTGGAATATCTTTGTTTTGCGTTGTCCCAAAACTGCACCTACAGCAAAATCACTAGCATCACACATTACCTCAAATGGAAGGGTCCAATCTGGTGCTACTATGATGGGGGCAGAAACCAGCTTCTGTTTTAAGATCTTAAAAGCTTCCTGGCATTCTTTGGTGAAGTTAAAAGACACATCATTTTCCAGAAGATTTCAAAGAGGTTTTGTAATTTTGGAAAAGTCTTTGATAAATCTCCTGTAAAAACCTGCATGTCCAAGAAAACTCCGAATTCCTTTGACTGATGTTGGTGGAGGTAGTTTTTCAATTGTGTCTATCTTTGCTTTGTCTACCTCGATTCCCTTTTGTGAGATCCGATGTCTAAGAACTATGCCTTCCTGCACCATAAAGTGGCATTTCTCCCAGTTGAGTATCAGATTTGTATCTTCACACCTTTGTAACACATGTTCCAGATTTTACAAACAATGGTCAAAAGAATCTCCAAACACAGAAAAGTCATCCATGAAAACCTCCATACTCTGCTCCAGCATGTATGAGAAGATGGCCATCATGCAACGCTGAAATGTAGCAAGAGTAAAACATAATCCAAATGGCATCCTGCGGAAAGCAAAAGTACCATAGAGACATTTAAATGTGGTTTTCTCCTGATCTTTTGGGGCGATGGAAATCTGATTGTATCCTGAATATCCATCCAGAAAGCAATAGAACTCATGTCCCACCAATTTGTCCAGCATCTGATCAATGAATGGCAACGGAAAATGATCATTCCGTGTGGCTTTGTTCAGCTTCCTGTAGTTCATACAGACTCTTCATCCAGTCACCGTTCTTGTTGGGATTAGCTCATTCTTTTCATTGGTAACCATAGTAATTCCTCATTTATTCGGCACACACTGCATAGGACTCACCCAACTGCTGTCTGAGATATGGTAGATGATGCCAGCATCCAACCATTTGATGATTTCTTTTTTTACAACTTCCTCCATGATTGGATTGAGTCTCTGTTGATGTTCCACTGTGGGTTTGTACTCATCGTTCATCAGGATCTTGTGCATGCATAATGATGGACTAATGCCTCAAATATCTGCTATAGTCCAGCCAATGGCTTTCTTATGCTCTCGTAACACTCTCAACAACTTTTCTTCCTGCTCCAATGTTAGAGAAGATGAAATAATAACAGGTAATTCAGAAGATTTTCCAAGAAATGCATACCTGAGATGACTCAGAAGTAACTTCAGCTCCAATTGTGGTGGTTCTTCAATCGAAGGATTGATCCGGTCTTTCTTCGGTAGTTCCAAACTTTCAATTGGTTGTGTCACTTTGAAACGAAATGGCTTGTCAAGATAGTTGATACATTCCAGAATTTCAAAATCTAACTCAGTGTCAGTCATGTTGGTGATGCAAGCTTCAAGTTTGTCTGTGGGAATTGTATCAGTATCATGAATGATACTATCAACAACATCAATTCTGAAACATTCTTAATCTTTTTCTTCACTCGGGAATTTCATAGCTTTGAAAACATTGAAGGTAACTTCTTGGTCCTGAACTTTCATGGTCAATTCTCATTTTTGTACATCAATCACAGTTCGACCTGTTGCTAAGAATGGTCTCCCAATGATGATTGGCACATCTTTGTCTTCATCTATGTCAAGGATAATGAAGTCTGCTGGGAGAATGAGTTTATCAACTTTGACCAGCACGTCTTCAACAACTACTCTTGGAAATGCGAGCGTTCGATCAGCAAGTTGCAGTGAAACTGAAGTAGGCATTGCTTCTCCAATTTGTAGTTTCCTGTAAATAGAAAAAGGCATTAAATTAACACTTACACCTAAATCACGTAAAGCCTTACCGAAGTTATGTTCTCCTATGATGCAAGGAATGGTGAAACTACCAGGATCTTTCAACTTTGGGGGAAGTTTTCTCTGAATGATGGCGCTGCATTCTTCTGATAATGCTACTGTCTCATAATCTCCCAATCTATGTTTTCGTGAAAGAATGTCTTTCATGAATTTAATATAGTTGGGCATTTCTTCCAAAGCTTCCTCAAATGGGATGTTGATGTGCAGCTTTTTGAAAACCTCCAAGAATCGAGCAAACTGCTTGTCCAGTTTGCTTTTCTGAAGACGCTGAGGAAAAAGTGGAGGTGGAGTGATCTGTTCTTTTTCCTTTGCTTCTTTTTCCTTTGTTTCTTTTTCCTTTGCTTCTTTTTCATTTGCTTCTTTTTCCTCCATCGGTTTCTCTGCTTCTTTTGGAACATCTCCAATGGTTGCCTTGATTCCAACATCTTTGTTGATCTCAGTACCACTTTTCAAGGTGATGGCTTGACATTGCTCATTCCCCCAGTTCCTCGGATTTGGTTATTTATTGCTGGGAAGATTTCCTGGTGGTCTGTAACTCTGAGTATTGGCCAGTTGTCCAATTTGATTCTCCAGTACTTTGATGGAAGCAGATTGGCTTTGAAACATAGCATCATATACTGCTTGTTGCTTTTTGAACATCTCTGCAAGCCAATCTTTCATTTCTGGGTCTTTTTCAAACTCATGGCTTTTGTTCTGTTGCTGGAATCCAGGTGGTGGATAGTTCTTTTGCCCTGAATTGTTGCTCCATGAGAAATTGGGATGATTCCTCCACCCTGGATTGTAGGTGTTGGAATATGGATTATTCACATGTCTGTTGAAATTGTTGACATAATTCACCGTTTCTTCAAGTTGATTTTGTTCTGGTGCTTCTCCATATGGTGAATTTGTGGATCCAATGTTGCTTTGCATGTCGAGAGTCTTCATGAATTTGCATATCTGATTCAGTTTGGCACTGACTGCTGTATTGGCTCCAACTTCATAAATTCCATCAATTCGTTGAATCATGCTCCTTTCTGTTGGCCACAATGAATTGTTGTTGGCCATTTCTTCGATTAGGTCCCAGACTTGTTCTTCTCATTTTTCCATTAATGCTCCTCCAGCAGCAGCATCAATTGTGGTTCTCATTATTCCAGAAAGTCCATTATAGAATGTTTGGACTTGAAGCCATTTTGAAATCTCATGGTGAGGATATTTCCGGAGAAAATCTTTGTATATTTCACAAGCTTCGTAGAGAGTTTCTGATTCTTGTTGCACAAATGATGTGATTTCATTCCTCAACTTTCCAGATCTGGCTGGTGGAAAGTACTTTGCAAGAAATTTGGTGGCTAAAGTGTTCCAAGTTCTGATGGAACCTGCTGGAAGTGAATGTAGCCAAGCTTTAGCTCTGTCCTTCAAGGATTATGGAAAAACACGCAGTCTCATTGCTTCTTCAGCTTCTCGGTTGTAATTGAAAGTGCCGCAAACTTCTAGGAATTTGCTGATGTGGGTATTAGGATCTTCAGTTGCTTTTCCCCCAAATTGCACTGATTGCTGAATCATCTGAATGCAAGTTTTGATGTCACCTGCATTTGTTGGTAAAGGAGGAAGTACAATACATGAAATGAGGCCATCAACCACCGGAATGGTTCTGTCTCGAATGGGAATAGGTGGTGCAACCTCCAAAGGTTCAGGTTCCATGTTAACAATTGCTTCTTGGCCTTGTCGCATTTCCCTTCTTAACTGTCTGATGGTTCTTTCAATTTCTGGGTCAAGCGGTCATAGTTCAAAGCTTCTGGTTCGTCTCATTAAGAATCTGATGACCTGAAACACAAATAAACGAAAACAATAAGTAAAAGGAAAATTAGATACAAGTAACGTATCTAACCTCAATACTAATAATGAAAGATAAATAAGTCCCCGGCAACGGCGCCAAAAACTTGACCGGCGTAATCACACGCGTATAACGCAAGCGCACATATCGTTCAAGTAGTATAAAAAATATCGATCCCACGAGGACTTAGTACCTAATCTATTAATTTTATGAGGTCAAATGATTACTAGTATCTAACAGGTTTGTTTGATTGTTTTTGAAATGACGATGATTCTAAATTTAAAACAAGTAAATGAAATTGCGTGAAAGTAGATTAATGAAAATTCAATTTATAAAACTATCTAGGGTTGTGAATTCTTCCAATATTATTTAAAGATGAAGTGGTTATATTATAGTTGGGTAAAATATTGATTTATTAATCTGGAACAATAATTTATGTAAAAGCCTCTTCCGATGGTCAATTACAAATACCTAGTTTAATCCAATTGAACCATATGCCTATGTCAACTAAATTACCTAGATTCATTAAGATTTAGTTCCAATTATGACTACCCGCGCCTAACAGGTATATTCCTATCCTGTAAGGAAATCTATTAAAGGGTTATCTATCCTTAAGGAAGATCGTGTGCTATTGAGTCTAAGGTCTTTAAACTTAAAATCCCTATGTCTAGTTCATTTTAAGTTTACCTAATCAATTTTATTAGTGGCCAGTTAATAAAAAGCATTAAGATTATGACTTAACAAATAACTCTTTTAATTACCCAAACTATAATCTAACCCCTTATAAACCGGTGATATTAAATTTTATCACAACCCTAGATAACTAACTTAGTTACAACACATAGCTAAAGCTGGTAAAAACTTAAAAGACATAAAGTAAAATTGCTAAACAGTAATTGTGGAATAATAAATTGTAATAAAATGAAATGCTAAGGTAAAAGGAATTAACTTCTACTATTTACTATTTAGATATCTCCCATAATATAATATATATACTTGTGATAATTTTTCCAACCAGCCATATAGGCGGTAACCTAATTAAGTCAAATTAAGTCCAACCAGCCATTAAGGCGGTAATATTTGTCAATAAACCGGCCATAAAGGCGGAACAATAAATAAACCAGCCATAAAGGCAGAACAATAATTAAACCAGCCATAAAGGCGGAACAATAATTAAACCAGCCATAAAGACGGAACAATAATTAAACCAACCGACCAGTATGGCGGTATCCTCATTAAGTCAAGTTTAACTAGATTAAATTGAATAACCAACCGACCAGTATGGCGGTATCCTCATTAAGTCAGGTTTTAAATAGTTTATATATTATATTTTAAGGGAGATTAATCTAAATAGCAATAGTAAAAGAATTACCTTTTTACCTTAGCATGGAGAAGTTACTCCCTCATGGATGAATTGTAAAAGTAAAAAAATTTAAGAAAGTAAAATTACTATTTATAGAAGAAAATTACTATTACAAAACGTAATTAAAACTGAAATTTTAAAGAAACTAAGAAGAGAACTCCCTATTTACATCAGAGAATTCAGAGAAATTGGTACATTTGAAACTGAAAATTCGAGCCGAATTTATAGGCCCGAGTAAGAGGAGCGCGTCGAGCCGCGCAAGCTATGCGCGTCGCGACGCGCTGACGTGGCAGCCCCTGATTGGCTGCTCGGCATCTTATCTTGACACGTGGCAAGGCGGCTGAAGCGATAAGGTGACACGTGGCAAGGCAGCTGGCTGAAGTCGGCTCGCTGAATTTTTGACACGTGGCATGTAGCGCACGTTAGCGGATCGCTTGTGATGATGACACGTGGCACGGCTCACGTTAGCAAAGTCAAACTTGTCAATCTTTGAATTGTTGACCTGGTGCACGTTAGCCGCCACCACGGCGCACGTTAGAGGTCGGGACGCCGAGGGTTTCGGTGTCGGGACATTCCAAAATTACCAAAATACCCTTTTTGCCAAATTTCACAGTTTTGCTCCAAATTACCTCCAGAATGTCCTGAAACTTTATTTATCTACAAAATAACACAAAACACATCAAAATATTCACAAAACTCAAGAAACTATACAAAATATCAAGTTAAATGAGTGGGAAATAGTGATACATTTATCACTCATCAGGCTTCTAGCAAAGCGACATGCCTACCCAATTCTCCAGAAATATTCTTAATGGAATATATGATCTATATCAGGCATAGTATACCGTAGTATTGCGTATTGCGATCCAGTATCGGATGTCACGTACAAGGCCTGGGGCTGGAATAGTGTCTACCCCGTACGAAGCACATATCAGATATCAAGCAACTAGTCTCTTTGAATCAGATAATCATGACCTTGTCATATTATCCCGATGGTTGCAACACTATAGAGAACCAGTTCTGAATCCCTGCGTGATCATCATCTCCATATGTCTGAAGTGATACTTCCGTCTTGACATCACATCCAATACACTATGATTCTCAATAAACCTAGAAGAGGCGTACACAGAACCTGTTAAAGCCCTGGACGACCAAAACCAAAGTTTACCGTTTGTCGCAAGTATTAGCGATGCAAGTCTCAGGTTAAGACCAAATACACCTACCTTGAAGCGGACTCCCATAGACGCATATACATACTACCAATGTATGAGAACTATGCCTTTATGCCCTCACAACGCGCACAAGTGCAATACTAGTCTATTCCGCATTATCGATGTCCAATCTCGATAATACTACGACTAGGGATATTTAATGATTAAATATTTATGGATTGATACTGTCTCATATCATCTCAATCCGGAACTAATCATATGGACTTTTACCATTTATATATCAAAGTAAATAAATTACAAAATCGTAAAAGGCAATTTCATTACTACATAATTAATTTTGTACAAAAACACAATGTATTTTACAAACAGTGACACTATGGGTCATAACTGTCCAACAATCTCCCACTTGGCCTATAGCCAGTCACTCAAGCATCTAATATCTGAACTATGTACATGTCACTCAAACTTTTGCTGAGGAATAGCTTTCGTCAGCGGATCTGCCATGTTGTCATCTAATGCGACCTTCTCGACCTTCACATCGCCACGATGTATGATCTCACGAATCAGATGGAAACATCAA
The DNA here is from genome assembly GCA_019454045.1 of Zanthoxylum bungeanum. Taxonomy (NCBI): domain Eukaryota; kingdom Viridiplantae; phylum Streptophyta; class Magnoliopsida; order Sapindales; family Rutaceae; genus Zanthoxylum; species Zanthoxylum bungeanum. The sequence continues at coordinate 68,862 of SKCR01030892.1, forward strand.
AGAACATGCTTGGATCGTTGATGAGACCGCGGTTCCTCAGCCTGCGCTATAGCCCCGTTATTGTCACAATACAATGGAACGAGCTCAGCTGCTAATGGAACTACTCCTAATCTAATTAGGAATTTTCGGATCCAAACTGCTTCTTTTGCTGCTTCAGCTGCAGTAATGTACTTCGCTTCTGTTGTTGAATCGGCAACAGTCTCTTGCTTGGATGATTTCCAGCACACTGCTCTGTTATTCAAACAAAATATGTACCCGGATTGCGACTTACAGTCGTCTTTATCGGTTTGGAAACTTGCATCGGTATATCCAGTTACCTCAAGTTCTCCATCTCCATAGATTAAGAAAGCATCCTTAGTTCGTTTAAGATACTTTAGGATATTCTTAACCGCCATCCAGTGACCTTCACCTGGATCGGACTGATAGCGACTACGCATGCTCAAAGCATAGGAGACATCAGGTCGCGTACATATCATGGCATACATGATCGATCCGACTGCCGAGGCGAAAGGTATCCGACTCATGTTGTCTCTCTCATCTTGAGTTTTATGACACATGTCTTTAGATAGATAGACGCCATGTGACACAGGCAATAGTCTCATTTTGGACTGATCCATGTTGAATCTCTTCAACACTTTGTCAATATATGTACTCTAGGAGAGTCCAAGCAGCTTTCTAGATCTATCTCGATAGATCTTTATTCCCAGTATAAAGGCTGCTTCTCTCAGATCTTTCATGGAGAATTTCAATGAAAGCCAAGCTTTCACCGACGTTGGCATGGGAATGTCATTGCCTATAAGCAATACATCATCAACATAAAGGACAATAAAAGTCAGTGATCTCCCACTAACCTTCTTATATACACAAGGATCATCTTTGTTTTGAATGAAATCATATTCTTTTATGATCTCATCAAAATGTTGGTTCCATGACCGCGATGCTTGCTTCAATCCATAAATGGATCGATTTAACTTACAAACCTTGTTTGAAATTCTAGGCACGATAAAATCATCAGGATGTTGCATATAAACATCCTCCAAAAGGTTTCCGTTAAGGAAAGCGGTTTTAACGTCCATCTGCCATATCTCGTAATCGAAATATGCAGCAATAGCAAGCATTATCAGAATGGATTTAATCATGGCAACGGGTGAGAAAGTTTCGTCGTAATCGACACCATGTCGTTGACGATACCCCTTCGCTACAAGCCTAGCTTTATATGTTTGTACGTTGCCATCCATGTCGGTCTTCTTCTTGAAGACTCATTTGCAACCAATAGGCTTTACGCCTTCTGGTGCATCAACCAGTGTCCAAACTTGGTTGGTGTACATGGAATCCATCTCGGACTTCATTTCCTCATACGTAGCCGGTTTGTGATCCTTAATGATATTAATGTCTACATGAGGTGAGATCAGAAACCCATACCTCTCAGGTTGTTTCCTGACTCTCTCTGACCTACGCGGTCCTTGTGTAATAGAAAATTGTGGTACAGTCTCATCCCGGATGGACTGTTCTTGTTCCGTTGAGGATTCTATGCCAGGAACAGTATCACTCTGATTTTCATCGAGTTCTACTTTCCTCCCACTAACCACTGTATTTAGGAATTCATTCTCAAGGAAAATCGCATGTAGAGTAACAAATACTTTGTTCTCTCGTGGGTGATAGAAGTAATATCCCTTGGTTTCCCTAAGATATCCTACGAATAGGCATTTATCCGATTTGGGCTCAAGTTTGGTACCTTCCAAACGTTTGACGTATGCCCAGCATCCCCAAATCTTTAGGAATGAGAAACCCGGTTTCTTTCCTGTCCATATCTTATATGGTGTCTGTTGTACAGACTTTGACGGAACCTTATTCAAAATAAGAATTGCACTGTTTAATGCATATCCCCAGAAGGAAATATGTAGCTCAATGCGTCATCATAGACATAACCATGTCCAACAAAGTTCGGTTTCTCCGTTCGGACACACCGTTTAATTGCGGTGTTCTAGGAGGAGTCCATTGTGAAAGAATACCATATTCTTTCAAGTAATCTAGAAACTCATTGCTCAAGTATTCGCCACCACGGTCCGACCGTAATGTCTTTATACTCTTTCCGGTCTGTTTTTCAACTTCATGTGGAAACTCTTTGAATTTCTCAAAAGTTTCTGACTTGTGTCTCATAAGATACACATAACCATAACGCGATGCATCATCCATAAAGGTTACGAAGTATTCGTATCCACCTCTAGCCTGGCTAGACATTGGCCCACATACGTCACTATGAACGAGGGCTAACAGTTCGGTGGCACTTTCACCTTTACTGCTAAAAGGTGATTTAGGCATTTTGCCTAATAAGCAAGATTTGGAGACGTCATATGAATTTGGATCAAATCCGTCCAAGTACCCACTCTTCGAAAGTGCGGATATGCGAGTCTTGTTTATGTGTCCCAAACGACAGTGCCACATATAAGTTTCATCTTTATTACTCATTTTAAGCCTTTTGTTTGTTATATTATATGTTTGAGATTGAGTTATATTCAAAATATAAAGACCATTATTTGCAACAGCAGTGCAAATTTCTACATCATTTTTATACACAAAACACCCAGTGTTCCTGAATACAAAATTATACCCACATTGGGTTAACATAGATACAGAAATGATATTTCTAGTCAAACTAGGTACATAATAACAGTCATTAAGTTCAAGTACATGCCCCGAGGGCAGTTCTAAAACAAAAGTGCCAACGGCCAAAACGGCGACAGGTGCCACATTTCTGATGCGTAGATCAATCTCCCCTGAGGCCAGTCTCCTGGTAATCCGAAGATCATGCATATCAGTACATATGTGAGTACCATAACCAGAATCAAAAATCCAATTTTTAAAACTAGAAGTAGTCATGTTTATTTCAATAACAAACATACCTGAAGTCGGTGTCTTGCCCGCTTTAATCTCCTTCTGGAGCACCTTGTACTCGCGGCAGTCACGCTTCCAGTGACCCCGCTTGCCGCACTAGAGGCATACATCCTGAGATTTGTCATTAGGCTTCCCAAAAGCCTTTGACGATTTGGCCTTGCCCTTTCTTTTATGCTTCTTCTTCTTCACACCTCCAGTCGCCTTGGGCCCAGCCCTCGGTGTCTGAGATGTCGAAGCAAAGTGCGCCTCGCGCTTATTACCCTTGAGAAGCTCCTTCTCAGCTTCCTTGAGAATTGACAACAACTCTCCAAGAGTATCATTTGTGTTCATCAAGTTATAGTTTATGATGAACTGTCTCCAAGTGTCGGGGAGAGATTGCAAGATCATATCTATGGTAATCTCAGCCTCTAAGACTATCCCCATCTCAGCCAGCTCATCTATGTCAGCAATCATCTGTGCCACATGGGACTCAACAGACATGCCTTCTGACATACATGAACGGAAGAGCTTCTTTGTTAACTTATATCTTTGCGACCTTCGGTTAGATCGGTGAAGATCGTGCAACCTCGCCAACATGTTATAGGGATCCAAGTCCCTATCTGTCGACGGAAATGCTGAGTCATAGAAGCAAGCATAATAGACTAGGCAGTATCGCAATCATCGCTGTGAGTCTTCCAAAGCTCCAGCTCAAGTAACTGATCAGGTTTGGGCTTAGGCCCAAGAGGTGTTTGTATAGTATATAGCAGCCTCTCGGCTCCAAGGACTATCCTCAGATTCATTTCCCAATTGGCAAAGTTCGTGCCCTTAAAGATATTTTCACCCATGATAATGTCTCAGACATTTCCCTTTCCTGTCATCTTGACTACGATAGTCTAACTATCTAATCAACGATATATGGGTACAATCAAACTGTTACAAGAAAAATAACATTATATTAGTCCAACTAATAAAATAATTTTGACGAAATAATATGAAAGCGCGTAAAGCTAAGTATCTGAACGAAATTACAAATTCAATACTAGCCTCCCACTATTTTTCGGCAAGCCTCTAACCCTCTGTCGAGTACTCGGGAAACCCAGTTTCCTAGTGGGCTAGGATCCCGTTAAATAACACACAACTTTGAATTTGGCCAACAAGCTGTATGAAACTTAACTAGGTAGATCTCGAAGATCAATTGGATCTCATCCAATTCCTAGATCCGGTAAGTGGACATCCAAGTCCAAAACATATATACAGTATATATGCCAATATATCCAATATATTTTCCTAACATTTTTCCTCTGAATCAACTAAGCCTTGGCTTTGGCACAACAAGCTTAATGATTCCAGTTAAGCAGGACCCATTGACATGGAAAGCTTCGTAATCAATGTCGATGGACAAGAAGTGATCTTGACTTTGGCCAACAAATCACAACTTGGACAAGACACCGATATGGAACAAAACTCTCATGATTCAAACACATCCGCAATTGACAAAGGTCTCGACTTTGGCCAACAAACCAATGCCAACTTTAGATCTTGAGTAAGAATCACTCAAAGGAAGGAAATAACGTTTAATATGTTTTGAGGGTTTTTCACGTAAATTGGCAACCAATTTATTATCTTTGTTAAGGTCTCATCATACACCCTTAAGAATGCATTTCTAAAAGCATAATAAGGCTCGGAAAGTAAAATAATAACGATATGCGGATGGATATTTAAACAGATTGTTCCTAGAACAAATCACTCCCTTTTCCTCTCCCCGGCTAGCACTATTCTACTTCTACCCAATTACATAATACAATAATAGAAACCTCATTAACATTGAGGGGAATTAGGTGAGAAGATAATAAAAGAATTAATAAGAGAGAAGGCTGGACACGCAGGTCCAATTTATAAATTCCGAATTTACAACAATTTCTAAAATTGCCATTTCCCTTCTAATATCTATCCGATATACGCTATTCATACATCACATCCATGTATTCATTCAAGCATGTTATTCAATCAAACTAATCAAACTAATTATCTTTGAATATTAGTGATCATCCAATGTTCAAACAATGATTTGATTTGCGTGAGTCCAACTCGTTTGAGAATAAGTACTTAAAGTACGAATTCTTGAATTATATCGAACTACTCGTTAAATCTAATTTAATTCGTATTCAACACTAACTCATTTATTTAATTCCAAATTAAATAACTATACTTTTTAATGCACTTTAACGACTTAGATTCCAAATCTAATCTTATCGGGTCTCAAAGCCCAACTAACATCCAATGTTTGTTTAATTAAAGTCCGATGGGCTTTCAATTGATTTCATAAGGCATGGGCTTTGGTCAATATGGGTCAAACCCAATTACCAAGCCCAATTGAGGAATCACCCTCATATGCCAAAAAACCAATTTTAGCCCATAAGGCCCAATTAAACTTTTAAAGCCATTTATTACATTTGGACTTAATGGAATGATTTACATCGACATTTCCCATTCGTTTCAAGTCATCCAATGATCATCAAAACAAAAAATACCAAGACTTCCAAGGGTAATCTACATTCGGCCAAGCCTCATTTTTGGGGAAAAATCCATCCAATTTGTTTTTCACAAAATTGATCATAAACGACTCAAAGTCATCCATCCAAAAGCATGCTCAAACAAGTAATTTATTCAAAACATGCTCAAAATCAATTTACCCAAATTTTACCCTAATATATTTCATGCTTAAACAAGGCTCCATGATACATTGTTGGTTTCTATTGATGTCCCAATATCATTTTAAGCCATGAAATAGAATGAATACTATAAAGAAATGTGGCGGAAACACACTTACAATGATCAGCTTGGATGTGATGCTCAACAAAATTTTCCTTCCCTTCAAGCTTTGAATTCGGCCAAAAGAAGCTTTGTTGAAGATGATCTACAAGCTCCAAGCTTTAAGGATTCCAAGCTCTAAGATTCAGTTCCTTATCACCTTGTATGATCCACTAATGTGCTAGCAAGATGGAAGAAAGAAAAAGGATCTTCTTTCCCCTTAGGAGGGCTCTCGGCCAAGCTCAAGAGAGAGAGAAAAAGTTTGCAAGTTTTGTGTTTTTTTTCTAAAACAAATTATGCCTAAAATTTTACCAAAAGTTGTATATCCTTTTCCAAAAAGTCAAAACCAATTTTGGAGCCAAAATTTGCATTAAATGTCCACAACCACCTCCATCATGAATAGTGACTACATGTCACTCACCAAAAATGTGACAAGACATCCATCACTAAAGTGACAAGTGATGTGACTCACGATGTGACTTGTGGGCCCCACTCGATTCAAAATGCGAGTGGGCCTGCAAATACTTCCGGGCTCGGTTTCCCCAATTCCGAATTAATGAACTTCCGTCGCGACGTAATTAAATAATTATGCCTAGTGAAATTACTATTCACGTCGCTAATGAATTAATTCTAAATTAACTCGTTTGCCCAAATTAAAATCTTATTTTAATTCCGCGTGGAAATCCAATTTCGTTTAATATATCGAATATATTATTTTGTCGATTAATTCCAAATTAATCTTTCTCTCTCTTCAAATAGTACTTTATCCAAGATAAAGTTTCTCCGCAATTAATCTCAGATTAATTATGCTCGAATCATACGTCATCGGTGAATCTTCGGGAAGCGACCCAAGAGATCCCTGGATATATTGGCAGTAAATACGGTCGTCGGACTATCCGAACACGTACGTACCTCGTACTACATTTTTACCGATTTACGAGACAAGGTTGGCTTCTAGCAAAGCGACATGCCTACCCAATTCTCCAGAAATATTCTTAATGGAATATACGATCTATATCAGGCGTAGTATACCGTAGTATTGCATATTGCGATCCAGTATCGGATGTCACGTGCAAGGCCTGGGGCTGGAATAGTGTCTGCCCCGTACGAAGAATATATCGGATATCAAGCAACTATTCTATTTGAATCGGATAATCATGACCTTGTCATATTATCACGATGGTTGCAACACAATAGAGAACCAGCTCTGAATCTCTGTGTGGTCATCATCTCCATATGTCTGAAGTGATACTTCCATCTTGACATCACATCCAATACACTACGATTCTCAATAAACCCAGAAGAGGCGTGCACAGAACCTGTTAAAGCCCTGGATGACCAAAACCAAAGTTTATTGATTGTCGCAAGTACTAGCAATGCAAGTCTCAGGTTAAGACCAAATACACCTACCCTGAAGCGGACTCTCATAGACACATATACATACTACCAATGGGATTCCGCGGGGTCTATCCAGAGCGAAGCTGTTTTCCGTACCATCGGTAAAACACAACCTCCTATCGCACTTGCATAAGTATCCAATACTTAAATATATGAGAACTATGCCATTATACCCTCACAACGCGCACAAGTGCAATACTAGTCTATTCCGCATTATCGATGTCCAATCTCGATAATACTACGACTATGGATATTTAATGATTAAACCTTTATGGATTGATACTATCTCATATCATCTCAATCCGGAACTAATCATATGGAATTTTACCATTTATATATCAAAGTAAATAAATTACAAAACGGTAAAAGGAAATTTCATTACTACATAGTTAATTTTATACAAAAACACAATGTCTTTTACAAACAGTGACGTTATGGGTCAGAACTGTCCAACACGCCCATGATGCCACTATGCATATCTTTTCAAATGTTCCGAGCCCACCTGGTAAAGCAATAAAAACATCAGTAGTTTTGACCATTTCAAGGAGTTGTTCAGACATACCCGAGACAATGAGTTCATCTCCATTTGTTTTTCCGATTATGTGTTCATCCGCCAAAGTTTTTGGAATGATTCCCAAAACATGACGTCCACCCTCTTGAGCGACTTTTAAAATGCATCTCATCAATCTAAGATTTCCACCGCCATATACTAGGTGCATATTTCGTTCTACTATAACTCTCTCCAATTCCTTTCAGCCTCAATAACTCTGGTTTATTGCTAGAGTTAGATCCACAAAACACACAAATTTTAATGACTCACTGTTGTGAAGTTTCTTCCATTTTCTTTCTCTTATTTAGATGTTTATTTGAATGTGTAGAAGAGAAGAATGACGAGCTGGATTTAAAAAGGATGAGTAATAATAGCACTAGTACCTGTCAAATGACAATAAACGTTAAAATAAATCGTGAAAGTCAAAAAATATAGATCTTGTCGGTGAAAATAAAAGAAACTAACAAAAGAAAAGAAAATCAAAGCAATTATTAAGGCAACAGAATTGTGTACTCAGTACGCCACTCGTTTGGTATATAAATTCATTATAATGCGTCTCAAGAATTCAGTTCTTACTCAGCCATCATTCATGACTTAAATCTCATCTTTGTGATTGTCAAACACCATTCCTCCTTAAATTCTCTGTTTGTGCCTTTCCCTATAAAAATAACACACAAAGTTAAAAACTCTACAACATGTATACATGTTGCATGTTTGACATGTCTTTGATCTATGCCTTTGTAATTTTAGTTTAATTATGCATAAGTCATATTGGATATGCATTGCATGTTTTAAATTAAAATTTTTATTTTGACCCAAATATGTTAATGACTTGATTGTCATAAAGCTTCCATGATTAAGTGATTATTTTTTTACGTAATAGTATTAATAATGTTTAAAAATTGTAGGATGGTCCGTCTTATCAATACATAGATGAATGAGTTCTTACTTGCCCAAGACTGTCGATAGTGTGAGGGTATAAGTGCTCAGAACTTAGGTCGCTCCTGTAAAATATTAGATGTAGGGTGATGAGTTAACGTAGTTACCCAATATCGTCATTATTGTGAGGGTGTACTTACGAAGCTCATTAGTTTACATTGACAAGTATACACCTGAAACACGTCTTAATCCAATATTGTTATTATTGTGAGGATAAGAAATGATTCAGGACCAAACTATGAGTCACATGAATGTGATTGACCTTGGAGGTCTACCTAATGGGTTTATGAAGGCCAATACCTTCATTATTATGAGGCTGGAGTAAATATCATAGGATCCACTTCCTGCTATGAAATTTTGATTGTCAAATTTCTATTTTTCCGTTAAGGGAGATTACGGAATTACGTAAAGTAGTGGGATAGCCCTAATAGATTTAAAAAAAACCATAATCATATTAGTGTTTTTATATTAAATGAAAAATATTATGCCAGTGTTTAATTGTTGTTTTGTAGATGGCTGCCGCAAATCCATTAGCCTGACTTTCGGATTCTAATAAACTAAAAAGAGCCGAGAACTATTTTGAATGGGAAATGAATATACATCTTGTCTTGGAGTTCGAAAAGTTGAGCTATATGACAATCAATATATTACCTGTTGAAATCAATCCTAATTTCACTCTTGAAGAGCGAGAAACTTTTGAAAAATGGAAGGATGATAACCTAATGGTGAAATCCTATATTTTATGATCGATGGTTCCAGATTTTCTCAGACAATACATAGAGGTACTGAATGCTTGGAGCATTATGAGAACACTCAATGAGTTTTTCGAAGTAAATCAAGAAATAAAAATATATTGAAGGTCTACGAAATTATTTCATGATATGCTCAAGAATGGAGGAGCGGTCAACATTCATGTTTTGGACATGATTGACCATATCCGATATTTGGAACAACAAGGCATTGTGATTGATGAATGGCTAGGCCAAAATTTGATTATGTCTTCTTTACCTAATACTTATGTTGGCTTTGTGTTAAACTTTCATATGCATTCGATGCAAACCATTTATGCAGCACTTCATAACAAGTTATGCACGACAGAGAATGATTTGAGGAAAGAAAATCTCATTTTGTACCTCTATGATAGAGCAAACTCTTCAAAGACTTTTAGGAAGTCAAATAAGATCAAAATGGGAAAGAAAACGATATTAAAGAGAAACTCCAAAAAGAACAAAACTGCAAGACCGCTTGTAGCTCGTGATCAATGTCTACACTGTAGGAAGTCTGGATAATGGAAGAAAGATTGTCTAGAGCTAAAAGGAAAGATAGTCACTTCATGTACGCTTTGTATTTTTCCTATTATTAACATCTCATTAGCCTTAGATTCAAATAGTGGATGAGTGTTAGACACCGGTAGTCCCACTCATATTTACAACTCCATACAGGTCATGAGGGCTAAAAGAAGGTTGAATAAATGGGAGATTCAGCTTAATGTTGGAATGACGAGAAATTGGATGTAAAAGTCAGAGGAATGGTTGTTATAGATCTCCATAATGATTGTAAACTAATTTTACATGTCTATTATTATGTACCCTCTTTTATAAGACATATAATATCATTACTGATATTGGATAAAGTGGGATATAAAATAACCATTAAAGATAGTTAATCGGTGGTAAACACACATGTTACGCAAACTCACGTATCGCTCAAGTAGTATAAAAATATTGATCTCACGAGGACTTAATTTCTACGTTGTTAATTATTGATGTTATTTATTTACAAGTATCTAATTGACGTAGGAATGGATTGGTTGTTGGTTGAAGATCGTTTTAACAAAATAAAAATACAAAATAAAAACAAAGGAGAATGTGAATCCGCCCAATATTACTCTAATGATGAATTGATTCTCTTATACATGTGTAATATATCAGTTTGGTAATCTGAAACACGAAGATATGCAAAAGCCTCTTCCGATGGTCGAATGCAAATACTCAAAGTAACCCAATTAACTATATTCAAATGTTAATTAAGAAATTATGAATTCATTAAGTTCAAGTTCCAATTGTGGCTACCCACGCCCGACAGGTATATTCCTATCCTGGAAGGAAATCTCTAAGATGAGATCGTGAGCTATTGAATCTAAGGCTGAAACTTAAAATCATTTTTCAAAGTTTATTTTAAGTTTACCACATCAATCTTATTGGTGATCATGCAACAAGAAGCATTAAGTTTAAGATTCAGTAAATAAGCCAATGTATCACACAATATATATATATATATATATATATATATGAAACTTGTGAATATCTTGCTTCATCACCTCCCTAGATCCACTTTTAATAATTCAAATGTAGAAATCTCACTTTATTATAATATAGAAATTATCAATGTTACCTGATTAAATAAGTCAAACCAGCCATAAAGGCGGTGTTATTATTTGTCCATAAACCAGCCATATAGGCGGTAATCATCTGTCCCCTAAAGACCGACCATATAGGTGGTGTCACATTATGTCAAATAAATAAAACCAGAACATATTGGCGGTATCAATATTAATCTACATTATTAAATTACAATTTCTATATTATAAATTAAGTGATATTAATCTACTTATCATATTAAAGATTTCACACTTCCTATAGCGGACACTAATTACTAGACATAAAAAAGTAAAAACACACAAACTAATATTACTAAAAATAAAAATACATAATTAAAATACAGAAAATAAATACAAATAAGATATAATCCTCAAGTTCCATAATAGAAACCTAAAAAAAGTATGAAAATGAAAAATGAAATCACCTGCTATTTATAGGCAAAAATTGGGGCCGGCGACGCGATGTAGAATGTCATGCGCATCGCGACGTGCTGAGATGCTTGACATGTGTACGCGTTTTGCTTAGGCGTCGCGACCCATAGACTTCTTGGCATCGCGATGCGTTGAATATTTATTGCCATGTGTCGACAGCTCTGCTTTCGGCACATGATGTTGACGCGTTGCGTCGCAGAAGTCCTACGTGTAGCGATGTAAGTTTTGAAATTCTATTTTTGCCTTTTTTATCCATTTTTCATCGTTTTAGCCTGAGTTGATTCCATTAGGTCCCGATATTATTTTTATCTGTAAAATAAACAAAAACACATCAAAATGTTCATCAATCTCGAGAAATTAAATAAAATATTAAGTAAAAAGGGCGGTAAATTTTTATGTATCTTCCGATTATCATACCCCCAAAACTAACATTTTGCTAGTCTTCGAGCAAAACAAAAAAAAATGAAAAAAAACAACTAAGACTAAATTAATCTAAGCCACTTTCGTAGGGATCACGATTGCATTTAGCGTATGCAACAGGCCTTTAAACCCTATGTGTCCCTAGTGGACAAGTTATAGTCTCGTTAGGGTTTACAACGACGATATCCATAAACGTCAATTATATGCACATGCAATCACACATAAATGCAAAACAGAATAAGTAAAAAAAAATAAATAAATAAACAAATATGGAAGCTATATATAATGTTCTCAGAGAATGTTTAGCAACAAAATTGAAGGAACTTTCAAAATGCATACTACAACTAAAATTCATTCATTTGAAAAAAAAAATATCTAAATCAGACTATAAGTGTGTGTGTGTGAATAGATCTGTAAACAGCTTTGACACTAAGTTACTTAATTAGGTGAGTTTGTCTCAATTCTTAGTAGTTGATGGGTCTAACCAACCTGACTATCTAAAATTGTTCTGTCTGCTACAATATGCGTAAAGTGTGGTATGAGAAACTTTATATTGAATAATTTTTAAACTCTACCGTTTTACTAAATCAATCTTATTAGTGGCCAAAATCATTAATATTGGAGTTCATCACAATCCTAGATATTGTATTTAGTTACAATACATACCTAGGACTACTAAAGACAAAAATAAATAACATAGCATAAAACAAGTTGAAAACTAAAAAATTAAAATAAAATAATGGAATAAAATATTGAGGTTAGGAGATCCACTTTTAATATTTCAAATATAGAAATCTCTCTTATTATAATATATAAATTTTATATTATATTACCAACCGACCATAGAAGTGATATCCAATTAAGTCATGTTTTCATTAATTCCAACCGACCATAAAGGCGGTATCCAATTAAGTCGGGTTAAAATTAATTAAGTCCAATGGACCATAAATGCGGTATCCAATTAAGTCAGGTTTTAAGATAATTTATATATTATAAAATAAGGGATATTAATCTAAATTATTATAATGAAAGTTTCACCTTTCACCCAAACAGAAAGAAATAACCTAATCACGCTTTAAGTAAAACAAACAAAGTTTTATTACTAAAATAAAAAGAAAATACAAGAAAACTGAAATTAAACCAACAAGATACTCTCTTCTTAGTATTCCAGAGAAATTCCCTCGAAGAAATTTATTATGCCCACAATATTCATAAGTGTAATTGAAAAAAAATTAATATTTTTGTCCTAAAGTTATATCGGAATTCACATTTTTTTGAAAACGAATAAGGATAGTGCTTAGAACAATACATTCTTGACAGGTACTCTTACATCATGTTTCATACGACATGCACTGAACTACTCTCAAAGTCAAGGACTTCTTGACTAAAAGAGTATGAGAGAAACTGGCCAAATTTGGACCAGGGACATTTTTTACTTTTCGCTTCAGGATCTATATCAGTGATAGCCCAATCCCTCCAAACAGTACCCGGAATAGACTTGGGCCAAAGATCCAATTACCTTATCAAGCCCACGTACAAAGAGTGGCTAACCAAGCAAACCCTCAACTTATCAGTTACCCAAACCTAAAACGTCTAAATCAATGTTCACAATCCCCCCCCCCCACGTAGTTAGCTGTTTTAGATACCCAACTGACGAGCAATTAATGGAGGAATTAAGTGTTATTGGATAACATTGATTATTTACTTTGACCCAATTGGTTAATCCAAAATCACACAAAGGCTTAGTTGTAATTTCATAAATATCTATATCATTTGGTAATATGTAATAATATGTGTACTTGGCTTGATTTAATTAGATTAAATCAAAATAGTAGACATTGAACTAATTCATTAAAATTTATCTTGATTTATTTGGATTAAATCAAAGTGGTTGACAAATATGATTAGTCACACCTAATTATATATATTTGATTAAGCCTACCTAATATTTGATTATGACTTTTTTTTTAATTAAAAATTACTTAAGTTTTGCTATAAATAGCAAGCTTGAGCAAGATTTTAATCAAGCTTGAGAAAACTAAAAACAAGTAAGAATTAATGATATTAGCCTAAGTAAAAAAAAAAGTATTTAGATAAGCTTTGGAAGTTCTCTACAATATTTCAACAATGAGAAAAAGATTGAATCTTGGAATCAAGCTTGCTAGCTTTGGGAATTCTCTACAACAACAAGGATAATAAGATTGGATCTTGGAACCAATCTTCCTAGTTTTTGAAGTTCTCCACAATATTTTAACAATGACAAAAAGATTGGATCTTGAAATCAATTTTGCTAAGTAAGTTTGATATTCTCCAAAGTTATGTTTGCATTAGTGAGTTATCATTAGTGAGACATATAGTGATGAATTATTTATTAGATACATAATAACATAACTGTTGGAGTTCTATGGCCCCGAGGATCGAATACAAAGCATAAAACATGTGCGAATACAAATCGAGGAAGTTGCGGAATACTTACATCGATCGGTTGAGCGACGCGGCAACGAACAAAAAATATTTTCTGCTCACTGTCATGCTCGGCAGTGAGCTGCTGTTCTTCCTTCATTTTCGGCTTTGTGGATCAACCTCCAAGTTCCAAGCTTCGTGATGTGATTCCATGCTCATGGGTGAACTTCCCTATCACCTTCGCATGTCTCTCGGAGTGCTAGCTCTTGATGATTTTGCCACAAAATCACCACACTTTTGCTTCCCTTGCTCACGGTTTTTACCCAGAAAAACAGTGAAGAAAATGCCCATAATAGGCGTGAGATGAGAGAAAAGAAGGAAAAAGAGAGAGTTTGAAATGTGTAATGGTTAATTGATTTCCAAAATCAATTCAACATATACCAAATATTAAAATAACAATATATGTCATTCAAGTTTTCAAAAGCTTTCCAACCACTTCCATCAAGTAACATCACTCAATCAATCAAGTGACAAGTTGTCACATCACTCAAAGTGACTAATGATTTGACGCTTGATGTGACTAGCGATTGACGTTTAATTTGACTTGCGTGCCGCACTCGAATTCGAAATGCGAATACGCTCGCAAATAATCTCGGGCTCGGGTTCGCTAATTCCAAATTAACGATTTTTTCGTTGCGACGTAATTAAATGATTATGCCTAGCGAAATCACTATTCACATTGCTAACGAATTAATTCTAAATTAACTCGTTCGCCCGAATTAAAATCTAATTTTAATTCCGCGTCGAAATCTAATTTCGTATAATATATCAAATATATTATTTTATCGATTAATTCCAAATTAATCGTTATATCTCTTTAATTTATATTTTATCCCAGATAAAATATCTCCGCAATTAATCCCAGATTAATTTTCTCTCTCATCTAATTAATCTCAGATTAATTAAAAGTACGAGTCATACGTCATCGGTGAATCTTCGGGAAACGACCCATGAGATCCCCGGATATATTGGCAGTAAATTCGGTCGTCGGACTATCCGAACACGTAAGTACCTAGTACTATGTTTATACCGATTTACAAGACAAGGTTGGCTTCTAGCAAAGCGTCTTGCCTACCCAATTCTCCAGAAATATCCTTACAGGAATATAAGATCTATATCAGGTGTATTATACGTAGTATTGCGTATTTCGATCCAGTATCGGATTGTCACGTGCTAGGCCTGGGGCTGGAATTGTGTCTGCCCCGTACGAAGCACATATCGGATCTCTGGTGACTAGTCTCTATAATCGGATATACATGACCTAGTCATAATATCCGGATAGCTGCAGCATTTAAGAGAACCAGTCTCGTATCCTACGTGACCATCATCTCCATATGACTGGAGTGATACTTCCTTCTTGACATCACACCCAACACACTACGATTCTCAATATACCCAGAAGAGGCGTACACAGAACCTGTTAAAGCCCTGGACGACCAAAACCAAAGTATATTGATTGTCGCAAGTATTGGCGGTGCAAGTCTCAGGTTAAGACCAAATACACCTACCCTGATTTCGGACTTCCATAGACACATAGTCATACTACTAATGGAATTCCGAGAGGGGTCTATCCAGAGCGAAGCTGTTTCCCATACCATCGGTAAAACACAACCTCCTATTACACTTGCATGAGTATCCTATACCCAAATATATGAGAACTATGTCGTTGTGCCCTCACAACGCTCACAAGTGTAATATTAGTCTTTTACGTATTTATCGATGTCCAATCTCGATAATACTCTGACTAGGGATATTTAATGATTTATCCTTCGTGGACTGATACTGTCTCATATCATTCTCAATCCAGGAACTAATCATATGGACCTCTCATCATTTATATATCTTGGTGATCTAATCACAAATGATAAGAGAGCAATCTCCTTTGTCACATAGTTAATTTGTACAACAACACCATGATCTGTACAAATAGTGACGCTATGGGCCATAACTGTCCAACAATCTCCCCTTGGCCTATAGCCAGTCACTCGAGTGTCTAACACCCGAACTATGTACGATTCGCTCAAATTGCTGAGAAAAGGCTTTCGTCAGCGGATTTGCATGATTATCATATGATGCGATTTATTCGATCATCACATCGCTACGATGTATGATTCGAACGAATCAGATGAATATCGAAGTATTTATCTGGATCGTTGATGAGACCATTAATTCTTTAGCCTGTGTTGTAGCCTAGCTCAGCTGCTAAAAGAACTATATCTAATATAATTAGATTTATTATCGACCCAAATGGCTTCTATTGCTGCCTCAGATGCAGAAATAACCCGCATTTGTTGTTTATTCGGTAACAGTATCTTGCTTGGAAGATTTCCAGCTCACTGTTCCGTTATTCGAACTCTATAGTACCATTTTTATCGGTTAGGAAACTTGTAGCAGTGATCCTAGTCACTTCAAGTTATCCTTCTCCATAGTATACGACATCATCCTTAGTTCTCTAAGAAACTAAATGATGTTCTTAATATCAATCCAGTGACTATCACTTGGATTGGCCTGTTTGTGACTTCATATGCTCAAAGCGTATGATACACCAGGTCGCGTACATTTTTCAATGTACGATTTCTCGGAGAGTTTTCTCGAAAGCCAAGCTTTCGTCGATTGTTATGGGAATATCATTTCCAAGAAATGACATATTTTATCATTATTTTACAGGACATTTATTGTCAGTGCACTCCCATTAACCTCCTCATATACACATGAATCATTTCATTTTGAATTAAATCATAAACTATTATGATTACATCAAACCGATAATTCCAAGAACTTAATGTTTGCTTCAATCCAAACATGGATCGAATAACCTACAAACCTTGTTTGCTAGTTATTGTACGACAAAACCGTCAGGATGTTGTAAACATCCTCCAAAAGGTTTCCTTTTCAGGAAAGCGATTTTCCCTTTAAGCTGACATATTTCATAAATGAAACATGCAACATTAGCAAGCATTATCCAAATGGATTTACTGTGGCAACAGGTAAAGGTTGAATCGTAATCAACACAATGTTGATAACGATACCTTTCCGTTAAAAGCCTAGCTTTATACGTTGGTATGTTGCCTTCCATGTATGTCTTCCTTGAAGACTTATACAGTATCTATAGGCACAATGCCTTGCGGTACATCAACTATTGTCCAAACATAGTTGGTATACATGGAATCCATTTCGGACATCATGACACTTTGCCATAATAGGGAGTTGATCACTTCCTCATACGTAGTCAGTTGGTGTTCCTCAATAAGATAGACATCTTTATGAGGTGAGATCAGAAACCCATACCCCATGTTGTTTTCTGACTCTCTCCGACTACGCGGTTCTTGTGTATTCGAAGATTACTGGTATAGTTTCATCCTTGATGAACTATTCATGTTCCATTAAGGAATCGGTGCCTAGAATAATATTACTCTGATTTTCATCGAGTTTTACTATCCTCCCACTTACCACTTCATATAGGTATTCCTCTTAGGAAAACCGCATGGCGAGCAACAATTAAATTGTTCTCTAGTGAGTTGTATAAGTACTATACTTTGGTATCCCTAGGATAACCTACAATTCAGCACTTATCCGATTTGGGTTTTAGTTTGGTATCATCCAAACATATGCCCAGCATCCCAAATTTTCAGGAATATGAAACCCGGTTTCTTTCATGTTCATATCTAATATGAAATCTGTCAAACAGATTTTTATGGAACCTTATTCAAAATAAGTTTTGCACTGTTAATGCTTATCCGTTGAAGGAAATGGTAGCTCAGAGCGACTCATGATTAACCTTATCATGTCCAACAAAATTCGGTTACTCGGTTCGGATACACCGTCAAATTGACGTGTTCTGGGAGGAGTCCTCATTGAAAGAATACTATACTCTTTCAAGTATATTAGAAACTTATTGCTTAAGTATTTTCCATTACTGTCTTACCGTGATGGTTTAATACTATAACCGATCTGTTTGTCTATTTCGTGTCGAAACTTTTAAAGTTTCCGATTTGTGTTCTTCAAAAGAAACATTTAACCATAACGCGATGCCACATCCATATAGGTCATGAAATATTCATATCCACCTCTAGCCTAGCTAGACATGGGCCCATTTGCTTCACTATGAACTAGGGCTAACAGATCGGTGGCATTTACACTTTTACCAAGTAAAGGTGTTTTAGGCACATTGCCCAATAAACTAGATTCATAAACTTCATTTGAATGGAATCAAATCAGTCCTAGTACCCACTCTTCGAAAGTGTGGATATACGAGTCTTTTTTAATTGTGTTCCAGACAACAATGCCACAAAAGTTTCATCTGATCAAATCAGTTTGAGCTATTTGTTTGTCATGTTATATGTTTGATATTTATTTATATTCAAAATATAAATGATGTTATTCACATCTAATGTGTTTATCTCAATATCATCTTTATATAATAAAACACTTTAGTGTTCTAGAATATAAAGGTTCACCCGCAGCGGGTTAAACACTGATATAGAGATAATGTTTCTAGTCAAACTAGTTACATTATAACAGTTTCCAAATTTAGGTACATACCCGAAGGTAGTTCCTAAAGTTAGGTATCTACGGTTAAAACAGCGACTTTCATCCCATTTCCAATTCGCAGATAAATCTCTATTGAAGTCAGTATCCTGTTCAAAATAGATTCTGAACATCAATACATATATTTTATGTACCACACTAAGTATTTAAAATCCAATTTTAATATTAGTAGTGAACATAATGTTTACAAACATATTTGAAGTCAGAGCCTTGCCCATTCTTCAATTCCTTCATGTCTGCTTTGTCCAAACGGCAGTCACGCTTCCACAATCCTGTTTGCCACAATTTAGGCAGACATTTTGGGATATATCCTTTATCTTCCCAGAAGACTATAATGATTTTGCATTTGCCCTTTTCAACACTCCAGAAGCCTTTGGCCAAGCCTTGGCCTTCTAGAATATCGAAGTAAGGTGTGCCTTGCGCTACTTGCCTTATTGCAAACTTTGATTTTATCTCCTTGAGAATAGTCATTAACCCTCCAAGAGTTAACTATTGCAATTTAGTACTTCTAAGATCTAAGAATAGATCTATGAAGATCCTTCAATTTCATTATCATACTTTAAGGATCTAATCCTTAGTTCTGATTCAGAAATTAAGGAGTCTACTGTGACAAGCTTAATGGATTAAACACTTAAGTTATCATTACATGAATCTTCCAAAGATCATGCTCTACTATTTGCTTAACTCTGGGCTTAGGCCTAATATGTTATTTTATCAAATAAAGTAACTTATTAGTTTCCATGACCATCCTGAAAATCTATTCCCAATTTGAAAAATAAAACCATTTAAATACATTTTCCCTAGGATTATGTTTTAAATGTCAATATTTCAATTTTATCTTGATTCTAATAGTCCAACTATTTTAATCAATGATATTCGGTACTATTTATTATAATGATTACTATAGTCCAACTATTTTAATCAACTATAATTTAATTGTTTGAATACAGTCCAACTGTTTTATTAAAACAACGATTTAAATATTAGTCCAACTAACATTTAATTTATTTGATGAATGATATTTGATTGAGCGCGTATGGCAAGTAATTAAACGAATATTGCAAATTCAATTCTTGCCTCCCACTATTTTTTGGCGAGCCTCTAACCCTCTGTCGAGTACTCGGGAAACCGTGTTTCCTAGTGGGCTAGGATCCCGTTAAATATCACACAATCTTGACTTTGGCCAACAAATTGTATGATAATTAACTAGGTAGATCTCTAAGATCAATTGGATCCAATCCAATTCCTAGATCCAGTAGGGGGACATCCAAGTCCGAAACATATATCTTATATATGCCAATATATCCAATATATTGTCTAACATTTTTTCCTCTGAATCAACTAAGTCTTGGCTTTGGCACAACAAACTTAGTGATCCCAGTTAAGCGTGACTCATTGACCATGGAAAGCTTCGTAATCAATGTCGATGGACAAGAAGTGATATTGACTTTGGCCAACAAATCACGAATTGGACAAGACACTGATATGGAACAAAGCTCTCGTGATTCAAACACATCATCGACGGACAAAGGCCTTGACTTTGGCCAACAAGCCAATGCCAGTCTTGGATCTTGAGTAAGAATCACTCAATGGAAGGAAAAAACGCTTAATATTATTTGAGGGTTTTTCGCGTGCAAATTGGCAACCAATTTATTATCTTTGTTAAGGTCTCATCATCATACACCCTTAAACATGCATTCTAAATACATAATAAAGCGTATATGAATAAATAATAATGATATGCGGATGGATACTTTACACATTGATCCTAGATCAAATCTCTCAATTTCTCTCTCCCGCTAGCACAAATATTTACTTCTACCCGTTACACTACACTTCTAAAGAAACCTCATTTACATTGAGGGGAATAGGTGAGAAGAGAATACAAAGAATAAGGTGGTAATAAGGCTGGAAACGCAGGTCCAATTAATAAATCAAATTTATTACAACAATTTCTAAAATTGCCCCACCCATCTAATATTCATCCGATATACATTATTCATGCATCGCAGCCATGTATTCACACAAGCATGTTATCAATCAATCTAATCAAATTAATTAATCTGATAATTAATGACCATCCAATGTTCAAACAACGATTTGATTTTGCTCGAGTCAAACTCGTTTTGCGAATAAGTACTCAAAGAATGAATTCTCGAATTAAATTAAAGTACATAATTAAATCCAATTCAATTTGTATTTAATACTAATTCGCTATTTAATTCCAAATTAAATATTACACTTTATAATAAACCTTTACGACTTAAATTCCAAATTTAATCGTTACAGGTCTCAAAGCCCGATTAATATCCAATATTAATTTAATTAAAGTCCAATGAGCTTTTCATTAATTCCTTTTAAGGCGTGGGCTTCGGTAACCAAAGCCCAATCAAGGAATTACCCCATAAACCTAGAAATTAATTTTGGCCCATTAGGCCTAATTAAACTTTAAAGGTCCATTAGTCGCATTTGGTCTTTATGGAAGCGGTTTTGGGCCCAATTGGATCCAACCAATTTAGCCTAAACCTAACTTGGTACAACCAAGCCCAATAAGCCCATTTACAACATTTCAAGCCCAATTTCCAAAATAGGCATAATTAACTAAATTACAAAAATCCAATTTTACAATTTAATTAACCTAAAGTGTATAACATAATTAATCACCCAAATTAACATTTCTAAAACATCAATTTACACAATTAATCATGCTTATCAATAACAAAATATGTCCAACACATTTTATCAAAAATCAAACCCATATTACATGCTAAAGTCTCGGCTTTGTGGGGATTATTTTGTCCAATTCGAATTCAATCCAATCAAATCCAAATCAACATTAAATCAATATTCCCAATTGATTTCCACACATCCAATGATCAAAAAATCAAAAATCCAAGACATTTATGGCTAGTTGACATTCGGCCAACACAAGCAATTTGGGGAAAAATTGTTCCAAACCATTTTCTTGAAATTGATCCAATCAAACTTCAATTAAACATGTATTAAGCATACTCAAACAAAAAAATTTAATCAAATCATGCTCAAATAAATTTTACCCAAATTTTAACCCTAAGTCATATTTCATGCTTTTACTCCGCTCTGATACCATTGTTGGAGTTCTACGGCCCCGAGGATCGAATACAAAGCATAAAACATGTGCGAATACAAATCGAGGATTGCGAATACTTACATCGATCGGTTTGAGCGACGCGGCAACGAACAAAAAATATTTTCTGCTCACTGTCATGCTCGGCAGTGAGCTGCTGTTCTTCCTCCATTTTCGGCTTTGTGGATCAACCTCCAAGTTCCAAGCTTCGTGATGTGATTCCATGCTCATGGGTGAACTTCCCTATCACCTTCGCATGTCTCTCGGAGTGCTAGCTCTTGATGATTTTGCCACAAAATCACCACACTTTTGCTTCCCTTGCTCACGGTTTTTACCCAGAAAAACAGTGAAGAAAATGCCCATCATGGGCGTGAGATGAGAGAAAAGAAGGAAAAAGAGAGAGTTGAAATGTGTAATGGTTAATTGATTTCCAAAATCAATTCAACATATACCAAATATTAAAATAACAATATATGTCATTCAAGTTTTCAAAAGCTTTCCAACCACTTCCATCAAGTAACATCACTCAATCAATCAAGTGACAAGTTGTCACATCACTCAAAGTGACTAATGATTTGACGCTTGATGTGACTAGCGATTTGACGATTGATTTGACTTGCGTGCCGCACTCGAATTCGAAATGCGAATGCGCTCGCAAACAATCTCGGGCTCAGATTCGCTAATTCCAAATTAACGATTTTTCCGTTGCGACGTAATTAAATGATTATGCCTAGTAAAATCACTATTCACGTCGCTAATGAATTAATTCTAAATTAACTCGTTCGCCCAAATTAAAATCTAATTTTAATTCTGCGTCGAAATCTAATTTCGTATAATATATCAAATATATTATTTTATCGATTAATTCCAAATTAATCGTTATCTCTCTTTAATTGATATTTTATCCCAGATAAAATATCTCCGCAATTAATCTCAGATTAATTTTCTCTCTTATCTAATTAATCCCAGATTAATTAAAAGTGCGAGTCATACGTCATCGGTGAATCTTCGGGAAGCGACCCATGAGATCCCCAGATATGTTGGCAGTAAATTCGGTCGTCGGACTATCCGAACACGTAAGTACCTAGTACTACATTTATACCGATTTACAAGACAATGTTGGCTTCTAGCAAAGCGTCTTGCCTACCCAATTCTCCAGAAATATCCTTACAGAAATATAAGATCTATATCAGGCGTAGTATACGTAGTATTGCGTATTTCGATCCAGTATCAGATTATCACGTGCTAGGCCTGGGGCTGGAATTGTGTCTGCCCCATACGAAGCACACATCAGATATCTGGTGACTAGTCTCTATAATCGGATATACATGACCTAGTCATAATATCCTGATAGCTGCAGCATTTAAGAGAACCAGTCCCGTATCCTACGTGACCATCATCTCCATATGACTGGAGTGATACTTCCGTCTTGACATCACACCCAACACACTACGATTCTCAATATATCCAGAAGAGCGCGTACACAGAACCTGTAAAGCCCTGGACGACCAAAACCAAAGTATATTGATTGTCGCAAGTATTAGCGGTGCAAGTCTCAGGTTAAGACCAAATACACCTACCCTGATTTCGGACTTCCATAGACACATAGTCATACTACCAATGGAATTCCGAGGGGGTCTATCCAGAGCGAAGCTGTTTCCCATACCATCGGTAATGCACAACCTCCTATTATACTTGCATGAGTATCCTATACCCAAATATATGAGAACTATGTCGTTGTGCCCTCACAATGCGCACAAGTATAATACTAGTCTTTTACGTATTTATCGATGTCCAATCTCGATAATACTCTGACTAGGGATATTTAATGATTTATCCTTCGTGGACTGATACTGTCTCATATCATTCTCAATCCAGGAACTAATCATATGGACCTCTCATCATTTATATATCTTAGTGATCTAATCACAAATGATAAGAGAGCAATCTCCTTTGTCACATAATTAATTTGTATAACAACACCATGATCTGTACAAATAGTGACGATATGGGCCATAACTGTCCAACAATAACTTAATGTTTAAATTAGGCTAATTAATTATGTACGGTTGCTTTAGAAGTATAAACACAATTTGCTTGTGTTGGCTCAAAATGTTATGTTGGATATAGATATAAAATGAGAGTTTGGAACTCTAACTGATAGTTTCGAGTTATGACTATCATTCTAGAATCACTCGACCAACTTTGGGTGACTTAGAATTTTTCATGAGTCATTTTATTGTCGAATTCTATTTTGGTTTGTATTTTGATTTAAAGAAATGCATATATATATATATATATATATGTGTGTGTGTGTGTATTTATTTTATAACATGTGTTGATATTGGTTTTGAAATTAAAATTATTTTGGGTAATTTTAAAATGTGTTTAAGATTTAAAAAAAATTAAAAGCAATTGGCAATTTCAGCAATTGCTGAAGCAATTACATGCAACACATATATGTGCTGAATGAAAAATAATTGTATGCAATTGCACATTCAGCATATATATGCGCTAAATGAAACAATTGTAATTGCATTTTATCCTGATTTGGTTTTTCCGGGCTTCGATTTATCCCTCATTTTTCCCTAACCACTTGTAATGGAATATGATATTTCATTAAAATATTTAAAAATACACCCATGGTTGATATCTATGGATCAGACCCACTTCCACTATACGGGGCACCGATCCGACCCTATGGGTCTCACAACTGCCCTAACAAAATCAACCCTTAAGGAATATACTCATATACTTCTCGCAAGAAAAGTGGACTCTATATTTATGTAAAATGTCTCTAGCCACATATCAAACCATGTCCCTAAAGTACATAGTTATTGGTCTGGATTTCTTCACACAACTTCACCTTTGTAAATCAAATGACATAACCTACCATATAGAAGTTCATAGTACACTTAGGATTCAGATCAATTCATATATGACCATCTAGTAGAATGAAATGAATTTATTTATTTAACAGATATTATATAAATTCATTTATATGTCTAGGTTCAGTCCTATATGATCGCATCATATAAGGTGTCTCCATTCCCATGTCACTACATGAACAAACCCAGATCAAAGTCGTCGTAAAATATGGAATGAACTGCATCTGTAGATAAACCACAAATAAAGTGCCCTTCTTTGTTTGCTCTCTACGAATTATTTAGGATTACTAATTTCAGACTTAAATCATATTGTGTATAACACTTATATACTAAACCTGAAAGTATATTTAGTATCCAAGGGCATACATGATAATTATAATATGTAATTTAAAATTAAAATTTTGATAAATGAATAAGTGCATCGTTTATTACTTAAAATAAAACCCCGTTTACATATTACATTATGTTTCAGGGCATATATCCCAATAATCTTCCACTTGCACTAGAGCAAATAAGATATGTCACATAATCCTAACCCTCTAGATGATCTTTAAACACTTTAGCTGCCAAGTTATTTGCAAATGGATCAACCGGATTCTCGGCAGATGCTATCTGCAATATCTCCCTAATGAGATGACATTTCCTCTCTATATGCTTCCATTTTCTAGTTGTTTTTTTATTCTTTGGAATTCGCCACTGCCCCACTATTATTGCAATAAAGTATGACTGGTTTATCCATATTTGGAACAACTTCCAAATATCCCAAAAATTTATGGAGTCATACAGTTTCCTTAACAGCTTCACAAGTTGCTACATACTCAACATTCGTGGTGGAGTCAGAAATGTAAGATTTCATTATACTCCTGCATACTATGGTTATACCATTTAGAGTGAATACTGATCCATATGTGGATTTCTCATAATCTACATTCGTTTGAAAATCAAAATCATTATATCCTATGAGGATCATATCTTTACCAGAATATACTAGCATATAGTTTCTCGTTCTATTACAAGACTTAAGAATATGCTTCATAACCACCCAATGATCTAATTCTGGATTAAATTGAAATCTACTGAACACTCCAACTGCATAACAGATGTCCGCTCTCATGTATAACATAACATACTGAGACTTCTAACTGCAAAGGCATATAGAATATGTCTAATCCCTTCAACTACTTGAGGTGTCTTCTGAAATTATTCCTTCAACAAGTGAATTTTATATGGATAAGGTAAATTATCGTTCTTAGAATTCAACATCTAAAATCGTACAACAATCATCTATTCTGATCCCGAATAATCTGGATCTCAAGTACATAACTCACATTTCCTAAATCTTTCATTTGGAATTGGTTAATTAGCCAGGATTTTACGCCCGATAATACTTTAACATCATTCTCAATTAGTACAATAACATCAACGTATAATATGATAAAAATCACATTACCGTTAATGACACGCTTGTATATATAGGGTTCATCGACGTTTGGCTCAAAATCATAAGACTTGATCATGGTATCAAATATTATATTCCAAGATTGAGATGTTTTTCAGTCCATAAATGGACATTTGCAACTTGCAAACTTTTTGCTTTTGACCTTGGACGATGAATCTCTCTAATTGTACTATATAGATACACAAATAAAGAATGTCATTCAAGAATACTGTTTTGACATCCATTTACCATATCTCATAATCATAATATGTGGCAATGGATAAAAGAGTGCGAATAGATTTAAGAATGACTACTAGAGAGAAATTATCCTCATACTCGAGTTCCCTCCCATCTACTCATCAACTCATCTATGCAATTGTATGGTATTATTCATATAAAAATTCAATAATATTTTATCGCGTGACTTGGTAGTGTAGGGCTGGGGATCTGACATTCAGATATTGGTTTCGAATTCAGAGAGTGCGTTTCTTGTAAGAGTCTGAGACAACCGGTTTTACCTACTCCATTTAAATCCGAATGGGTGGTTTGGCGACGAGGTTTCCGACGATTCCAAAAAAAAATTAAAAAAAATAAGTATATTTAATATAACTCAATGTGTTATATATTTATTAATAAGTCGGTACCTAGGGGTGTCAAAACGAATCAACGAATCGAATTCGTATCGAATCCTAAACGAATCGAATCAAAATGTGATGGATTCGTATTCGATTCGTTTATTAAACGAATTCTAATATCATGATTCGTATTCGATTCGTTTATTAAACGAATCGAATACGAATATTCGTTTATTCGTTTAGTCAATGATATATTTAATAAAATAATTTACCACACTTGATTTACATTATTCTTCATAATATATACATATGAAATATGTAATTAATATATTTACTAAAAATACTTCACCAAATATTGAAAATATTATTTTTCTATGATAATTAACTATAATTTCTCGAATCTTAATTGAAAATTAACAAGAACTAGTAATAAAAATAATTAAACGAATCCTAAACGAATCAATGAGCTTAAATTCGTATTCGATTCGTTTAATAAATGAATCGAATCGAATTGACCCATTTATTAACGAATCCATTTTTTCAAACCCGTATTCGCTTTAAAGCGAATCGAATCGAACGAATAAACGAATCCTGCCCAAATTACCACCCCTATCGGTACCACACTATTTCTTCAATACACGTACATTTGTATTCAATATTAACATCATTTATTTAGTTTTTTTTTTTAATTATTATATAGAAGTTGCTACTGTTAATTTTTTTGGAATAAAAAATTAATATTAATTGTGAAATTACGTAACTACCCTTACAGTTTCACTTAATTTTCAACTTTCCCCGGGAGTAGCTGTGCTTCTAAAACACCACAAGCCTCTCCACCAACTCGAAAGACTTCAATAATAACACAATTAAAACTCACTCAATTATTGTTATTATTATTTTTTTATGTAAATCTCAGGGACTTTATTAAAACGCACTCAATTATTTGAAAAAAACGAAAAGAAGGTGAGAAAGCAAAGAGACATTCACTTATTTGTTATAGTGAAGTGAAGCTCAATTTTCGCAACAAATTCACTTTCCCCTTTTTTAAATTTTCTCTCTATCCAAACACGACCTTTCGCTAGGGTTCTCGAATTTGAGCATGGATTCTGAGGAGGACGATTTCTACAGCGGCGAGGCAATGGACGATGACTACGATTACTACAACTCCGATGATGCAGCAGCCGATTACGGCGGCGACGATGACGACGATGGTTACGCGTTTATCGAGGCGGATCCTGATGATGATGATATTAAAAATGACTCTTCCTGTCGCTATCAGGTTCTGCTCAATTTTATTCTTTTTCTGAATTTATATAATGATTAAAAAATAGATTTTTTCCCCTTGTGCTCTGTTTGATTGCAGAAAAACTAACGCTTTTTGGTTTCAATGTTAGTATGATTTATTTTTCCAAAAGTTTAATGAGAAAGTGTTGAACTTGATGATGTTTATTTGGACTTTTGAGTGAGGATAGAAGATCATGGTTTCTTCATGCATTGGGGTTTGGTGATTTGGCTTTCTATGTGTGTTTTCCAGAAGGGAACCGGAGAATGTTATGGAGGTTTTACAGAATTGAGTTCAATTTTTGGGGGTCTCTTCGGGCTTCCAGTCTAAAGGAACTTAAGAGTTATGGATTGTTCAATTGTGGTTGTCATGTTTGTGGCTGTGGCTGTGTTTGTGGCTGTGGCTGTGTTTGATCCACATTTGTTGTATGTGAAGGGGGAATTGTTGTTGGGTCCTTTTTATATCTCCTTTACTCTTTTTAGCAGTGAATTCTTCTTTCTCATGAAACAACAGAGTAATGTGTTGGTTTGGTTGGTTGCTAAGGTAATTGACTTAAGAGTGATGGTCACTTATATTATAGAAGGACTGTTTGGTTATTTAGTAAATTGATTGAATAGAATGAGACTTTGGATTACAGATTTGGTGATGGGGTTGCAAGAGCAGAAAAGATTCTGCAATTAATATAGCATGCCATGGAAGTGCAATGTCTGTGTGTAGCTTAGTTGCAATGTTCTTTTAGAGGCTGGAAAATTGATAATTTGATCATACACGGTATAAGTAATTTTTTTTTTGGTGATCCTGTGTTTCATTTGATTTTATGAAGAGAGAAGCCAAATCAAGCTATGTACTGGTGTTGGGTTCAGTTAAGTTCTTAATTAGAGCAGATAGTTCACAGCTAGGTTCATTTCATTTCATTTTTATTTTTTCCAGTTTTGAAGGTATTGATTTTTTATTTGTCTCTGTTAGAAGGGCTTTGGATTCAATTTTTTCCAACTGTTCACTTTTAATCTGCTGCCAGTGTATTTATCTTGATGCGGAGTTGACAGCTCCTTTGATGTTTTAGGTCCTTGTCACCACCCTTATTTGGCATCCGAAATTGCTTCCTATGCTTTCCGAGAAACTGGAAAGGGAGAAAGGGGTGAAGGCCAAGATGGGAAAATTGCAGTTATATATGTGTGTGTATACTATTTCTTTCTTATACAGGATGTTTAGCACAATGTTTTGTATGAGTGCAGTTTATCCATAAACAACCAGTAGAAATATAAGAAGCTGGACTTTTAATTTTGTTTTATGTCTTCAACTCAAGATCACTGGCAAGCTAACTTGGGACAACTGAACAAACACTTTACCTTTTAATCTGGTGTGAAATTACAATTTAAGAACCTGAAGTTCGGTAAAATTATGACAAACATGTGACTCTTTAATAACTGTGATTTTTAGAGAATACCTTACCTTGTCATGCATTGTTAAATTCTCATGTTTACACCTGGTTGATTGGCCTTGGTGTATTCATTTTGCATCTTTTCAGTTTTCCAATGTGGTGTTTATTGTTTCAGCAAAGTTACACCGTATTGAGGGAAGCAGATATAAAATGTCGTCAGGAGGATGATATTACAAAAGTTTCCACTGTCCTTTCAATATCAAGAGTAGATGCAAGCATCTTACTCTGTCATTATAACTGGTAACTAATTCAATATTTGGTGCTTATTTTCTATTTTTTCTGTTCAAGTTGATCTCAAGAACTGTCATTCCAGGAG
Source organism: Zanthoxylum bungeanum (assembly GCA_019454045.1). NCBI lineage: Eukaryota > Viridiplantae > Streptophyta > Magnoliopsida > Sapindales > Rutaceae > Zanthoxylum > Zanthoxylum bungeanum. The sequence goes on from SKCR01030892.1 coordinate 98,723, forward strand.
TGTTAGTAAAGTGCATGATGCATGGTTTACTGATGAAGATGCAGTTCGGAAATCAGTTGGCTTGTTGGAAAAACCAGTTGTTGAGTTATCCAACGCTAAAGAAGTAAGTCTTGGGCTCTGACTGTGAAGTTTTGGAGTTGAATGCTACACTTGCTTTGTTGCTTTTGAGTTTCTGCGCAATACAATAACATCAGATTTTTGGCTGGACAGCTAACATGTGGGATTTGTTTTGACTCCTACTCACGTGACAAAGTTATGTCAGCGGCTTGTGGTCATCCCTTTTGCAGTGCATGCTGGAGAGGTGTGTCTTAGATGCCTCATTTATTATGGCTTTTGATCTCTCTTTGTTTACCCATCTTCTAGTGGGGTGGGTTTTTAAGGTTTAAATTTTTTATCCGTTTGAGTTTGGTTTTATTTTTGCCATTTGTTTTTTTTGTCATTTACAATGTTATGCGGCTCGAATGCATAATTAAACTTTCAAATGTTGCATTCACAATGTTATGCGGCTCGAAGGCATAATTTAACTTTCAAATGTTGCATTCCCAATATTATGTGGCTTGAATGCATATTAAACATAAATCTTATTTTTGTTACAAATTGGGGTTGCAGTATTCCACTTTTATCTTTGACTTCTTGATTTTATGTTTGGATGGTAATCTGTAGTTTGCCTTCCCTAAATGTATGAGATAGGTTGTTTGTTACTCATGCATATGTCAAACCAGTGTTCTAAAACGCGCAGCCTAGGTCGCGCGTATAGGTTCGGTGGCCTATGGCCGTCGCGTCTGGCACCAAATCATTGGGGCTAGGCGCTCACCGGAATTGGCAACGTTTTTAGCCCATTCTGGCAAATTTTCACTGGCAATTTCGTCGGTCAGCGACCGTTGACCGATGCAGAATTTGAAATTAATTGTTTTTTCCGACCGAATTTCACACCTCAATCCTAACACTAACCTTAATTTTACAAAATTCACTCTCTAACTCACCAATTTAGAAAAAAATCCGAATTTAGAGCATAAACCCTAATTTAAAAAAACTCTAATTTTTTTCATTTTTTGTTAGTTTCTCATCAAATTGACCATTTATAAATATTACCCATCACTCAAACAATATTTTTTATGATTAATTTCTCCAAATCATACCAAATCTTAAACTTAGTTATAGAAATTCTCAATTTCCGATTAACCGCTTAGGCCTCGACTAGGCGCTAGGCGTTGGGTCGCCGCTCGACTAGCGCCTAGCGCATTTTAGAACACTGTGTCAAACACATTTAGGCTATTGATCCTCCTCCCATAACATTTCCTTCTCAAATTTGATTTTTTTTTTGGGTTACCAACGACATGTTTGATGAAAATTCTTCTACATTTCATATTCTGTGATAGGTTATATTAGTGCCACCGTTAACGATGGTCCTGGGTGTTTGATGCTAAGATGTCCTGATCCATCTTGCCGAGCTGCTGTTGGTCAAGACATGATTGATATGTTGGCTTTTGATGAAGATAAGGAAAAGTATTATCGTTACCTTCTTAGATCTTATGTTGAAGACAATAGAAAGGTATGTATGGGATTTTAAACCTTAATATTCTTTTAATCACGCATCCATTTGTATGTATTGGTTGACAACCTAGTGATCGGAAGTTGGGCTGTTTAATTTGGGTAAATTGTGACTCCTTTTACTTAAACCCACACTTACCCTATTTCATTTACATAATGATGTTCACATTTTATTTCCTTCTTGAAAAATGTTGACAATTTGACATAATCTTTTAGTGTCTTGTGTGTTATCCTGTAGTAATGCTCATAAACATTATTGGTCTGAATGATCTTCATAGTTTCACTCAAAGCTTGAGCCCTTTGTTGCCATTAGCAAGAGTAGAATCCAATATTATTTTTCTATATTTTTTTGCTAGAAGGGAAAATTGAATTGAATGTTATTTCTGTTTTTTATTCTTTTAATGAGATTGAACTATGTTGAATTTCAAACCTGAATTTTGGACCTTTTACGACTCAAAATATAACCTTATTTGTTACCTTCCTTCTCTGTACTTCTGAGCCATGTAGTTCTTACCCCTATTCTTTTGCTGACTGCTAGACCAAGTGGTGTCCTGCTCCAGGGTGTGAGTATGCTGTTGATTTCGCTGCTGGAAGTGGAAATTTCGATGTTTCCTGCTTATGCGCATATAACTTTTGTTGGAATGTATGTTCCACTTTCTGAAACTGTTGTGATATAACTTTTTTTCAAGAATTATTGGCTATGTCAGACTGGATTGATAAACTCCATTGAATCTTAATTGCAGTGTACTGAAGAAGCTCACCGTCCAGTGGACTGTGGAACTGTGGCTAAGTGGATTTTGAAAAACTGTGCTGAGTCTGAAAACATGAATTGGTCAAGCACATATATATATATATATATATATATATATATATATATATTCATGCCTTCAGTATACATATATATTAATATGTTGTTCTTGTACTTTTTTTTTTGCTATTCTAATATTCAATATAACGAACTGCAGGATACTAGCCAATTCTAAGCCTTGTCCGAAGTGCAAGCGACCAATCGAGAAAAATCAAGGATGTATGCACATGACATGCACTCCACCTTGTAAATTTGAATTTTGTTGGTAAGTTTCTGCTTAAGACAAATTTAATTTATTAGTTTATGTATCTTTAACGATTTTTGTCTCAAGATTTTTGTACTCATTAAGAAATTTATTCTAGGAAAATTTTGGCTCTTACAGGATGTCTTATATGCTAACAAAGCTCGGAGTTTAGTTATTGTTTTCTTTTCCCCTTCAATAATTATTATTGTGTGGTATGTGTAAACTTAGTCTGTGATTAGTCATCTGTAAAATGCAGGCTATGCCTTGGAGCATGGTCAGATCATGGTGAGAGAACCGGTGGTTTCTATGCTTGCAACCGTTATGAGACAGCTAAGCAACAGGGAGATGTAAGGACTTTAATATTTTGTTTTATTTTTGGGTACTGTTTTGAGTTTTTGCCTTTTGACTTCCCACATTCACATCATTTGTCATAGTACGATGAAGCCGAGAGGAGGAGAGAGATGGCCAAAAATTCTTTGGAGAAATACACTCATTATTATGAACGTTGGGCAAGCAATCAATCGGTATGTGGCTCTTAGTTTATCTCCCTTTCCGTGCCCCCCGCCCCAAAAAAAAAAAAAAAAAAAACTGACACCTGAATTTTAGCTTGGGCTTTGGTTCACGATTTTGTCATCATACTGGTTGTGCCATTGAGTTTCCAAGTTGCCAGGTTTAGATGGGGAAGTATATCACAAATCATACAGTATAAGACCTAAAACTAAACAACTATTAAGGACTTTAAAAAATTATACCTGACATCCTGAAACTTTTTTTCTACCATAGGTTCTTTGGCAATTATCCATCTATGGCGTAGATGTCAGTAATTAAGCATGTGTCATAGCCTAATGTGTACGTTCCAAATACGTTCATAGACTGTTTAAACTTTTGCCATATTTTAAATATTATGCTGTGTATTCTGTTGATTTGAAGTTGAAATAATTGAAAGGGAATGCAGAAAAGAGGGAGAAATAGAAGAAGGAAACTCCAGAGTACAGAGGAAAAGTTAGGCAACGCTTTTAATCTAACCTACTAGGCTTGTATGGGAATCTGTAGAACCCCTGTTGTTGTCTTTATCTGTTTGTAACTTCTCATCAGGTAACAGATTTATATATAGGGGAAAAAAAGAAGAAAAAGAAACAGAATAATTTATAGTTATGAAACAGACGTGAGTTCAAATCTTACAAGCTTCACAAAATCAGTTCTAGGGGTACAGGCTTCCCTGAATTCTAACCAAGTAAAGTTGTTTTGACATACCTTCTTCCTAACCTCCCTATTTTCAAGGATCTTTGGAGAAGGTTGTATAAATATTTACAGAGATATTTATGGCATAATAGACCATGACATGATATATTTTCTCTTGAAACTTTGGCATTTGATTCTGATTCAATATTAAAGCATATGGAAGCTACATGTAACATGTTATTAATCTGTTATCTTTGTTTATATTTGGCAGTCTAGGCAAAAAGCTCTGGCAGATCTACATCAAATGCAGACTGTTCATGTAAGTGTTCTTGTTCTTTTAGTTATTGTTCAATCAACAACCTGATCTTGATTAGTGTTGGCTAGTACATCAAAAGCATATATTAGTTAAATACTTGGCAGTTTATAGGACTCTGGTCTGATCTTGAATATTAATTAATTATCATATGTTTATGGTAGTATATTTTATCATACATTTTATGAGTTATGGTTATGCAATTCTTCAAGATTTGGTGGTTGAATGAAATATCAC